>JAAKBD010000278.1:0-39692 GCA_012656105.1 Phytophthora syringae | reverse complement strand
CTCGTCCAATCATCCTACTCGTTCAATCACAGGTGGCGTAATCAACTTACCGTAATCAGCGTGGGTTCGATTGGACCGGATCGGCTAACCGGTAATAAACCGCTAAGCCTCAATAGTATCTTCGTCAAAATTGGCCGTGCGGACCCGTTCTATAGCGAATTTTGCTCAGCATTGCATAATAAAGATAACTAGTCTAACTAGAGGTCCTAATTCAACGTATTAACAAAACCTCAAACCCTCAAACCTATCAAAACTGATATTATCAATTTTGAGAGGTTTTCAGACAAAAATTGCGCTTTTCAACGCTTTAGGGGAAGTCATATAAGTTTCTTTATAGAGTCCATATATCGTGTTTGAGCGATATTTGGACCTACCTGGCCAGAATTTTGCGCTTGTCACGCCTAGGTTATATTTGCTCTGTATAGCGTAGTCTTGACCGAAATATGAATTTTTACCTCAAGTAAGCGATTTTTGGACCTAACTGCCCAGAATTCATTAACGCTGTACAGCACATTTTAACAAAATACTTAATTTGGCCTTACACAGGTAATTTGCTGGACGTATCTACCCAGAATTTTCGCCTGTTATATGTGTTGTCAAGTAGACGCCTCGACCAGCTGCAGCATACCGGTAAGATACCGGTATGACCTTCACTCAGTGGGACCGCAATCATTCCTGTGTTTACGGGACACTGATGATGAGACGCTGTTTACGCTACAGGGATTACGGGACACGTGGGTACAAGATTGTGGGTACAAGATGGGCATCCACGTGGCAGTCGCTGATTGGCTGAAGTAACTCAGTATCCAGTAAAGAATCCAGTGTAGTGTATCCAGTAGAATATTCAGTAGGCTTAGAGGTAGCAAGGAGTTTGCGAACTAAGGACCTAAATCAATCACTTTGCATTTTGCCATCAATCGACCAAAGCCTTTTGGTTATGAGCCCAAGCCCCGTCTTCCCTGACCAAGACCCCGACTACGCCTTCGCCATGGACGCCACCCCGACCACGACCGCCCGCATCAACAAGTTCGACGGAACCAACTTCCACACGTGGAAGTTCAAGATGCAGATGGTGCTCGAGGAGCGCGAACTGTGGGAAGTGACAAGTGGGGAAGTGAAGCTGGAGCACTGCCAGACTGCGGCGGATCAAGCGCTCTTCCGGAAGAAGTCGCGCAAGGCACTGGCGATCGTCTGTCTCGCGATGGAGGACTCGCAGCTGCCGTTGGTTCGCTCGGCCAAGGACGCGCATGATGCATGGTCAAGACTGGAAGGGCACTTCGAGAAGAAGAGTTTGGCCAACAAGCTCTTTCTTCGTCGACGTTTCTTTACGACGATGATGGACGAAGGTGATGATGTGCTGGGGCACATTAACAAGCTCAAGACACTGGCGGAGCAGCTCGACGCGGTTGGCGCTCCGGTCAGCGAGGACGACTTGGTGATCACGCTTCTGGGCAGTTTAAGCGAGTCGTACCAGTTCCTCATCACGGCGTTGGAGACCAGGGCGGACTCGCTGTCGTGGGAACTCGTGACGTCTCGGCTCCTGCATGAGGACATGAAGCGCAAGGAGCAAGGTGGCGGCGTCGATGGAGCCGCGCACGGGCAAGGCCAAGCGTTTATGACAAGCGACAACAAGCGCAAGGGTCGACAGGCGCAGAAGACTAGTGCCTGTCACTACTGTGGCGAGCACGGACATTGGATCGCCAAGTGTCCGGTGCGGATCCGCGAGAACGCGGAGCGGCAGAGGCCACAACGAGCGAATGTCGCGCAGAGTGAAGACGATTCTGGCGACTTCCTCTTCTCGGTTGGTGGCAACACGGGTGCCTCCAAGTCGAATGGAGTGTGGCTGGTCGACTCGGGTGCGACGCAGCACATGACGTACTCGAAGGAGTACATGAAGAACTACAAGAAGATCTCTCCGGTGGACGTGCATCTCGCGGACGACGGTGTGGTTCAGGCTGTGGGGACCGGCGACATTGTGATGTCGATGAAGACTCCGCGAGGCATGAAGAAGGGTGTGCTCACGAGTGTGTGGCATATCCCGAAGTTGTCGCGCAACCTGTTTTCGGTTGGTCGGTTCACCAAGGACGTCGGGCCAGTCACCTTCGAGAGCGACGGATGCTTCGCGGAAACGAAGGATCTCAAGTGGAAGCTCGGCGCTCGTGAGGGCAAAGGGCTGTTCAAGCTGTGCATGACTCCGATGATGCCTGACGAGGCCAATGTGGCAAGTTTGAAGGGTCGCAAAGGGGACACCACGTCGTACCTCTGGCACCTTCGACTTGGCCACATCGGCCATGGCGGTCTAGACGCCATCGTCAAGAAGGGCTACGGTACTGGCATTGACATGACGTCGGTGAAGCAGTGGGAGCTGTGCGACGGATGCTCACTCGGCAAGCAAACGCGAGTGAGCTACATGAAGTCGTCTCCGAACCGTGCGAAGCAAGTGCTGGAGGTCGTTCACAGCGATGTGTGCGGTCCGATGCAGACGCCAACTTTTGGTGGCAAGCGCTACTTCGTCACGTTCATCGACGATAAGTCGCACTTCTGCGTCGTGTACCTGCTGCGGAACAAGTCTGAGGTGGCCGCCAAGTTCGCTGAGTTTGTGGCATTTGCTGAAACTCAAACCGACAAACGTGTGAAAGTGCTTCGGAGTGACAACGGAGGCGAGTACACTTCTGGTGCGATGGCCAAGTTCTGCAGCGACCGCGGGATCGTGCAGAAGTTCACACCACCGTACACTCCTCAGCTGAACGGAGTCGCCGAGCGAATGAACCGGACGTTGGTGGAATGTGCGCGCTGCATGTTGGAACATGCCGGATTGTCCAAGTCGTATTGGGGTGAAGCGGTGATGACAGCTACGTTCCTCCGTAATCGGTGTCCGACACGCGCCATAAGCCATGACAAGTCGCCGCACCAAGTCTGGACAGGCAAGAAACCGCTGCTGACGAACCTGAAAGTGTTCGGTTGCCACGCATACGTGACGGTTCCGAAAGAGAAACGTACCAAGTTTGATGCTCGGTCGGTGCGTTGCCGTTTCCTCGGGTACTCGGAGCACGAGAAAGCGTATCGGTTTGAAGAACTAGAGAGCGGTCGCATGTTGGTGAGCCGCGACGCGCAGTTTATGGAAGACGTCTTCGACGGTGGGAGACGCAGTTACGATCAAGAAGTTGTTGTGGAACTTCAAGATGAAGAGGTGACGGATCAAGATTCGTCGCAGTCGGATGACAACAACGAAGAAGAGGAAGAAGCTGCGCGGGACGAAGACTTCGAGCCCGGCAGCAAGCGACACCCGCGGACGCAGTCACTGGAGGAAGCCGTGGAGATTCCAAGTGCCAAGCGGTATGCGTCGCAGAGTCGACACCAGACTCTGGACGAAATGTCTGCTACGGCACAAGAAAGTGGGAGCTTTGAAGCTGCGTACGTCGTGGATTCAGTGGGAGAAATGCCGACAACGTTCAAGTCGGCGATGGAATCCAGCGACACAGTCAAGTGGAAGGAGGCCTGCGACTCGGAAGTTACGTCACTCCGCAAGAACGACACGTGGGATGTCGTACCATTGCCGAAGGGACGCAAGGCGATCGGCTGCAGATGGGTGTTTCGAGTCAAGGAAAACCAAGCTGGAGAGATCGAGCGGTTCAAGGCGCGACTGGTGGCCAAGGGATTTTCGCAGAAGTATGGCATCGACTACGATGAGACCTTCGCACCAGTGGCCAAGTTCACGTCGATTCGGGCAGTGCTGAGCATGGCTGCCAAGTATGGTCTCAAGCTGCACCAAATGGACGTCAAGACAGCCTTCCTGAACGGAGTTCTTGACGAAGACATCTACATGGCGCAGCCGGACGGCTATGTGGACGAAAACCATCCGGACCACGTATGCAAGCTCAAGCGGTCGCTGTATGGACTGAAGCAGTCGCCGCGCATGTGGAACCATACCATCGACGACTTCATGCTGAAGATGGGGTTCAAGAAGTGCGAGTCCGACCACTGCGTCTACATCAAGCGGAATGATCAAGAGATGATATTCGTGGTGCTGTACGTGGACGACCTGATCCTGGCAAGCAGCAACGACGACCTGCTGCAATCGACCAAGCGCGCGCTGAGTGAACGCTTCGAGATGACGGACCTCGGCGAGCTCGAGTATTTCCTCGGGATGGAGATCAAGAACGACCGCGACTCCGGAAAAGTGACGGTGCGGCAGACCAAGTTCCTCAAGTCGATCCTGACCAAGTTCGGCATGCAAGACAGCAAGCCTGTGAAGACGCCTCAGGACCCCGGACTCAAACTGACCAAGAACATGTGCGAGGGTGGCTGCAAGCACGAAGACACCATGAAGAACGTGCCATATCGGAGTGCCGTCGGAGGCATCATGTACCTGATGGTCGCGACACGTCCGGACCTCGCTGCGGCAGTAGGAGTTCTGAGCCAGTTTGCGGCTGATCCGTGTCCGACGCACTGGCAAGCTCTCAAGCGTGTGCTGCGGTATCTGCAGGCGACACCAACGCACGGACTCGAGTTCTCACGCAAAGACGGTTTCGGCGTGTGTGGTTACTCGGATGCGGACTGGGCTGGTGACATCGAGTCTCGACGGAGTACAAGCGGCTACGCGTTCATGATGAACGGCGGATGCATCAGCTGGAGAAGCAAGAAGCAGCGGACGGTGGCGCTGTCATCTACGGAAGCCGAGTACATGGCACTATCGGAGGCGACACAAGAGGCAGTGTGGCTCAAGGTGTTTCTGTGTGAACTCGGCGAGATGAAGAGCGACGATCCTGTCAAGATCTACGAGGACAACCAAGGCTCCATCGCGCTGGCCAAGAACCCCGAGTTCCACAAGCGCACCAAGCACATCGACATTCGCTACCACTTCGTGCGCGAGAAGGTGGAAGACGGTCAAGTGGTGCTACAGTATGTTTCGACTACCGACATGCTGGCCGACATCATGACGAAGGCGATCACTGCTGTGCAGTTCGAAGTTCTTCGGAGCAAGTTGGGGATCCAAGGCGCAACAGCTGTCAAGTCGAGTGGGAGTGTTGTCAAGTAGACGCCTCGACCAGCTGCAGCATACCGGTAAGATACCGGTATGACCTTCACTCAGTGGGACCGCAATCATTCCTGTGTTTACGGGACACTGATGATGAGACACTGTTTACGCTACAGGGATTACGGGACACGTGGGTACAAGATTGTGGGTACAAGATAGGCATCCACGTGGCAGTCGCTGATTGGCTGAAGTAACTCAGTATCCAGTAAAGAATCCAGTGTAGTGTATCCAGTAGAATATTCAGTAGGCTTAGAGGTAGCAAGGAGTTTGCGAACTAAGGACCTAAATCAATCACTTTGCATTTTGCCATCAATCGACCAAAGCCTTTTGTCTTCGCTCTCCGACTTGGCACGCAGGCAGAAACCCTTCATGCATCCGCTGGCTTCGTCCACGATCAGCAGCAGGTACTTGCTGCCACCAAGTGAGTTTTCCTCCATGGGTCCGCAGATGTCGAAGTGGATCAGCTCGAACGTGTCGTAACGACGCTTGTCACGGTTGCTTGGAAACGGTTTTTGAACCATCTTCCCTTGCTGGCATCCGCGACACAGACTTGGTCCGCTCGACTTGGAAGGTGCCTTCGCGTCCTTGATCATGTGGTTGTCGACCATCTTGCGAAGCACCTCGACTGGAGCGTGACCCATGCGCGCGTGCAGGTCGACAATCTTGCCACTCGTCGCCGCATTCGCCGATCGCTGAGGCGTCATCAGCCAGTAGAGTCCATCCACGAGGTTTGCCGTCGCCACCACTTGCTTGGAGCCCTTGTGCGCAATCTGCATCTTGGTGCCGTCGAACACGACTTGGAACAGACCACTCTTGTTGATCTGTGGCACCGAGAGCAGGTTCTTGCTCATGCTTGGCACGTACAGCGCGTTCTTGATCTCGATCTCGCGCTCGTCGCCGTTGGGCAGGACCACTTGTTCCACGATGGTCCCCACACCCATGATGGCCGCCTTGTTGCCGTCGGCCACCGAAAGTTCGCCTTCGTTCCGCTCAATCAAATGGGCGAACTTGGCCTTGTCGTTGCAGATGTGGTGCGTTGCTCCGCTGTCGATCGCCCACATCCCGAGCATATCCTTGCCCGTCGAAATATCACACTCCAGTGAAGCCGCGAACGCAACTCGATCAAAGCCGTAGTCGTAGTTGTTGTCGTCGTTTCGCCACTGGGCAGTGTTGGCCCCGCGTCCACGGCCGTTGCCGCCGCGTCTTGGGCCCCGATTCTCGTCCTTCTGCTTGGTCCAGCACTTGTCAACTATGTGCCCCACTTTTCCGCAGTACGTACACTCGCGAGACTCTCGGTCGGTGTTGAACGCCTTGGCCGCGTTCTCCGTCTTCACCGTCGCCGTCTTCTCGCCTTGCCGCTTGATGTGCTCATTCGTGAGCACCTTCACAACGTCTTGCGACCGCAGTTCAGCGCTGCTCATCTCCAGGTTGAGCACGACGTTCTCGTAGCTCTTGGGAGGCTGCGCAACAAGCAGATCGCCACGTCTTCATCCTCCATCTTCGCGCCGATGCTGCTGAGCTTGGCGCTGATGTTGAGGACCTCGTTGCAATGATGCAAGACATTGCCGCCTTCCGACATCTCCATGCTGAAGAGTTGGCGCTTCAGGTAGATGCGTCCAGCCTTCTGCGAACCACCGTACAGCGTCTTCAGGCGCGACCAGGCAACCCACGCTTCCTCGCAGTCGTCGACCACATGGTGGTAGTCCGCGTCCATGTGGAGCAACATCAGTCCGAACGCGATGTTGCTCGACTTGACATAGTCGTCCTTGGCCCGCGAGTCCGTGAAGCTTGGCGTCGTCTCGCGGTTGACCACATGCCACGTCGACTTGGTCAGGAACACGCCACGCATGTAGCGGTTCCACGTCGCGTAGTTGTCCCCGTTGAACTTGTCAATGGTGACCTTGGTCGAGGCGTCTTGGGCAGAGGACATGGTGCTTGGGCTCATAACCTGATGGAAGGTATGGATCTTGGACACGAAGCTTGGACGAAGCGGAGAGAGGGACGTCGCAGACGGCAGGACCGGAGCGAAGACACTTGAGGGGTAGAATGAAGATTCGAAAGTGATTGATTGATCGGAGCTTACAATGTCTTCACTACCTAGTCTGCATCCAATCATTTGGTGCATCCAATCACCAACACTCTGTGCTCGTCCAATCATCCTACTCGTCTAATCATCGGTGGCGTAAACAACGTACCATAATCATCGCGGGATCGTATTGGACCGGTTCGGGTTAACCGGTTAATGGGTACAACTGGTACACAGTACCCAAAACCGGCAACCCTCAATACGCCCCCTCAATGCGAACACGCGTGGATACCGAGAGCAGCCGTCAGGTCTGTGTGGCGAGGTCCGGGAGCGCCTTCGTCATGATGTCCGCCAGCATCACAGAAGTCTCGCAATACTCGAGCTTCACTTCACCACGCTTGACTTCGTCGCGGATGTGGTGGTACTTGATGTCGATGTGCTTGGCGCGGCCGTGGTTCACTGGGTTCTTCGTCATCTTGATGCACGACTGGTTGTCTTCGCGAATCTTGAGCTCGGGACCAGTCTCGTTGGCAAATACCAGAATCTCGCACAGCAGGCGATGAATCCACTTGCCTTCTTGAATCGACAGGCTGAGCGCGATGTACTCGGCTTCGCTTGTAGACAGCGAAACACTTGACTGCTTCTGCTGCCCCAACTCACTGGCGCACCCATCAGCATGAACGTGTAGCCGGAAGTCGACTTGCGATCCGCGAGGTCGCCAGCCCAGTCCGCATCGGAGTAACCACGAAAGTCAACGTCGTCACCCGGCTTGAAGCAGATACCATGCGTCTTGGTGCCTTGCAGGTAGCGAAAGATACGCTTGACCGCAACCCAGTGTTCCTCTTGAGGGTTCTCCATGAAGCGCGACACATAGCCAACAGCGTACGCAATGTCCGGGCGCGTGGCAGTCATGAGGTGCATCAGGGCACCAACGGCTTCGCGAAATGGAGCATTCACCTTGGTCGCTGCGTCGCTTGGAACCAGTCGAGTGCTCATGTCGACGGGACTCACCACGGCCTTGCACTCGTCCATGCCGAAGCGCTTGAGAATGTCATCCACATAGCGCCGCTGGCACATCGTCACACTGCCGTCCGGGCCGTCCACCAACTCGATCCCAAGAACAAACGCGCACTTGCCGCTGTCAGTCATCTCGAAGCGAGTCTTGAGGTCCTTCTTCGTGCGTGCGATCAGCTCGGGTGAACTTCCGGTAATCAGCACGTCATCCACGTATACCAGCACGAGCACGCAGTGACCATCGACAACCTTGATGTAGAGGCATGGGTCGAAGGCCGACACTTGAAAGTCGATAGAGCACATGAACTCGTCGAACGTCTCGTTCCAAACGCGAGAAGCTTGCTTGAGACCGTAGATCGCCTTCACCAGTTCCAGACAGTCGAAGTCGCCATCCAGTTCGACGCCTTCAGGAACCACGCAGAACACCAGCTCCTTCATTATCCCGTATAGGAACGCAGTCACCACGTCGAGTTGGTCGAGAGGCCAGCCGAAGTACTTGGCGATCGCGATGATCATGCGCAGCGTCACGTACTTGACCACGGGCGAGAACGTCTCCGTGTAGTCGATGCCGTACTTCTGCTTGAAACCTTTGGCCACGAGGCGCGCCTTGTACTTCTCGATCGATCCGTCCGCTTTGCGCTTGATCTTGAACACCCACTTGGTGCCGATGGCGCGCTGTCCGTTGGGCAACTTGGCAGCACGAAACACACCACGAAGTCGCATCGACTTGAGTTCCGCGCGAATCGCCTTGCGCCAATGCACTTGATCAGGGCCGTTGACAGCTTCTTGAAACGTCGTCGGCTCCGATAAGTCTGCTGCTTCGACGGCGTTGGCACTGGCACGCCAAAACACCGGTGGAGTCGAATCATCGTCTTCATCTTGGTCTCCAGACTTTTCTTCTTCATCTCCGAAGGCTCGGTGCGAAGAGGAGTCGCTCGGCGCACTTGCTTCTTCCAGTCCAGGTCGATGACGCACAGCGCGCGGTCGACTGGCAGCTTCATCTTCGTCTCTTGGGCGATTCTTGCGCTTCCCTGCCTGCTTGTACTCCGTCTGGCGCGAATCGTCGTCGTCGATGTCGAGCGAATCGAAGTCCAGATCGTCGACATCTTCATCGGAAATCGCCGGAGAAAGTCCAAAGGTCGACTCATCGAAATTGACATCGCGACTGATAACCACCTGCCCCGCCTCGATGTCATAAACTCGATACGCCTTGGACACTTCTTCGTAACCGAGGAACAGTCCGGCGCGAGCCTTGGGATCCCACTTGAGCCGCTTCTCCTTCGGAGTCAGGATGAACGTCCTACAGCCGAACACACGCATGTGCTTCACACTCGGCTTTGACTTGTACACGATCTCGAACGGAGTCTTGTGCTCGATCTTGGGTGACGGCAGGCGGTTCTTCACGTAGATGGCCGTCATGGCCGCCTCAGCCCAGAAACACTTGTTCAGCTTGGCGTGATGCAGCATGCTGCGGCCGATCGTGACGATAGTCCGGATGGCTCGCTCTGCCGTGCCGTTCGTCTGGTGCGCGTACGGAACCGTGGTTTGCTGCTCGATGCCTTCGTCTTCGTAGAAGTCCTTGAGCGAGTTGGTTGCAAACTCACGAGCTCCGTCGTGCCGCACAAACTTGACCTTCTTGCCGAACTGCTTCTGCACCTTCATGATGTACGTCTTGATGCAGTCTTCGCTCTCCGACTTGGCACGCAGGCAGAAACCCTTCATGCATCCGCTGGCTTCGTCCACGATCAGCAGCAGGTACTTGCTGCCACCAAGTGAGTTTTCCTCCATGGGTCCGCAGATGTCGAAGTGGATCAGCTCGAACGTGTCGTAACGACGCTTGTCACGGTTGCTTGGAAACGGTTTTTGAACCATCTTCCCTTGCTGGCATCCGCGACACAGACTTGGTCCGCTCGACTTGGAAGGTGCCTTCGCGTCCTTGATCATGTGGTTGTCGACCATCTTGCGAAGCACCTCGACTGGAGCGTGACCCATGCGCGCGTGCAGGTCGACAATCTTGCCACTCGTCGCCGCATTCGCGATCGCTGAGGCGTCATCAGCCAGTAGAGTCCATCCACGAGGTTTGCCGTCGCCACCACTTGCTTGGAGCCCTTGTGCGCAATCTGCATCTTGGTTGATGGAAGGTATGGATCTTGGACACGAAGCTTGGACGAAGCGGAGAGAGGGACGTCGCAGACGGCGGGACCGGAGCGAAGACACTTGAGGGGTAGAATGAAGATTCGAAAGTGATTGATTGATCGGAGCTTACACTGTCTTCACTACCTAGTCTGCATCCAATCATTTGGTGCATCCAATCACCAACACTCTGTGCTCGTCCAATCATCCTACTCGTCTAATCATCGGTGGCGTAAACAACGTACCATAATCATCGCGGGATCGTATTGGACCGGTTCGGGTTAACCGGTTAATGGGTACAACTGGTACACAGTACCCAAAACCGGCAACCCTCAATACGCCCCCTCAATGCGAACACGCGTGGATACCGAGAGCAGCCGTCAGGTCTGTGTGGCGAGGTCCCGGGAGCGCCTTCGTCATGATGTCCGCCAGCATCACAGAAGTCTCGCAATACTCGAGCTTCACTTCACCACGCTTGACTTCGTCGCGGATGTGGTGGTACTTGATGTCGATGTGCTTGGCGCGGCCGTGGTTCACTGGGTTCTTCGTCATCTTGATGCACGACTGGTTGTCTTCGCGAATCTTGAGCTCGGGACCAGTCTCGTTGGCAAATACCAGAATCTCGCACAGCAGGCGATGAATCCACTTGCCTTCTTGAATCGACAGGCTGAGCGCGATGTACTCGGCTTCGCTTGTAGACAGCGAAACACTTGACTGCTTCTTGCTGCCCCAACTCACTGGCGCACCCATCAGCATGAACGTGTAGCCGGAAGTCGACTTGCGATCCGCGAGGTCGCCAGCCCAGTCCGCATCGGAGTAACCACGAAAGTCAACGTCGTCACCTTCGGCTTGAAGCAGATACCATGCGTCTTGGTGCCTTGCAGGTAGCGAAAGATACGCTTGACCGCAACCCAGTGTTCCTCTTGAGGGTTCTCCATGAAGCGCGACACATAGCCAACAGCGTACGCAATGTCCGGGCGCGTGGCAGTCATGAGGTGCATCAGGGCACCAACGGCTTCGCGAAATGGAGCATTCACCTTGGTCGCTGCGTCGCTTGGAACCAGTCGAGTGCTCATGTCGACGGGACTCACCACGGCCTTGCACTCGTCCATGCCGAAGCGCTTGAGAATGTCATCCACATAGCGCCGCTGGCACATCGTCACACTGCCGTCCGGGCCGTCCACCAACTCGATCCCAAGAACAAACGCGCACTTGCCGCTGTCAGTCATCTCGAAGCGAGTCTTGAGGTCCTTCTTCGTGCGTGCGATCAGCTCGGGTGAACTTCCGGTAATCAGCACGTCATCCACGTATACCAGCACGAGCACGCAGTGACCATCGACAACCTTGATGTAGAGGCATGGGTCGAAGGCCGACACTTGAAAGTCGATAGAGCACATGAACTCGTCGAACGTCTCGTTCCAAACGCGAGAAGCTTGCTTGAGACCGTAGATCGCCTTCACCAGTTCCAGACAGTCGAAGTCGCCATCCAGTTCGACGCCTTCAGGAACCACGCAGAACACCAGCTCCTTCATTATCCCGTATAGGAACGCAGTCACCACGTCGAGTTGGTCGAGAGGCCAGCCGAAGTACTTGGCGATCGCGATGATCATGCGCAGCGTCACGTACTTGACCACGGGCGAGAACGTCTCCGTGTAGTCGATGCCGTACTTCTGCTTGAAACCTTTGGCCACGAGGCGCGCCTTGTACTTCTCGATCGATCCGTCCGCTTTGCGCTTGATCTTGAACACCCACTTGGTGCCGATGGCGCGCTGTCCGTTGGGCAACTTGGCAGCACGAAACACACCACGAAGTCGCATCGACTTGAGTTCCGCGCGAATCGCCTTGCGCCAATGCACTTGATCAGGGCCGTTGACAGCTTCTTGAAACGTCGTCGGCTCCGATAAGTCTGCTGCTTCGACGGCGTTGGCACTGGCACGCCAAAACACCGGTGGAGTCGAATCATCGTCTTCATCTTGGTCTCCAGACTTTTCTTCTTCATCTCCGTAGGCTCGGTGCGAAGAGGAGTCGCTCGGCGCACTTGCTTCTTCCAGTCCAGGTCGATGACGCACAGCGCGCGGTCGACTGGCAGCTTCATCTTCGTCTCTTGGGCGATTCTGCGCTTCCCTGCCTGCTTGTACTCCGTCTGGCGCGAATCGTCGTCGTCGATGTCGAGCGAATCGAAGTCCAGATCGTCGACATCTTCATCGGAAATCGCCGGAGAAAGTCCAAAGGTCGACTCATCGAAATTGACATCGCGACTGATAACCACCTGCCCCGCCTCGATGTCATAAACTCGATACGCCTTGGACACTTCTTCGTAACCGAGGAACAGTCCGGCGCGAGCCTTGGGATCCCACTTGAGCCGCTTCTCCTTCGGAGTCAGGATGAACGTCCTACAGCCGAACACACGCATGTGCTTCACACTCGGCTTTGACTTGTACACGATCTCGAACGGAGTCTTGTGCTCGATCTTGGGTGACGGCAGGCGGTTCTTCACGTAGATGGCCGTCATGGCCGCCTCAGCCCAGAAACACTTGTTCAGCTTGGCGTGATGCAGCATGCTGCGGCCGATCGTGACGATAGTCCGGATGGCTCGCTCTGCCGTGCCGTTCGTCTGGTGCGCGTACGGAACCGTGGTTTGCTGCTCGATGCCTTCGTCTTCGTAGAAGTCCTTGAGCGAGTTGGTTGCAAACTCACGAGCTCCGTCGTGCCGCACAAACTTGACCTTCTTGCCGAACTGCTTCTGCACCTTCATGATGTACGTCTTGATGCAGTCTTCGCTCTCCGACTTGGCACGCAGGCAGAAACCCTTCATGCATCCGCTGGCTTCGTCCACGATCAGCAGCAGGTACTTGCTGCCACCAAGTGAGTTTTCCTCCATGGGTCCGCAGATGTCGAAGTGGATCAGCTCGAACGTGTCGTAACGACGCTTGTCACGGTTGCTTGGAAACGGTTTTTGAACCATCTTCCCTTGCTGGCATCCGCGACACAGACTTGGTCCGCTCGACTTGAAGGTGCCTTCGCGTCCTTGATCATGTGGTTGTCGACCATCTTGCGAAGCACCTCGACTGAGCGTGACCCATGCGCGCGTGCAGGTCGACAATCCTGCCACTCGTCGCCGCATTCGCCGATCGCTGAGGCGTCATCAGCCAGTAGAGTCCATCCACGAGGTTTGCCGTCGCCACCACTTGCTTGGAGCCCTTGTGCGCAATCTGCATCTTGGTGCCGTCGAACACGACTTGGAACAGACCACTCTTGTTGATCTGTGGCACCGAGAGCAGGTTCTTGCTCATGCTTGGCACGTACAGCGCGTTCTTGATCTCGATCTCGCGCTCGTCGCCGTTGGGCAGGACCACTTGTTCCACGATGGTCCCCACACCCATGATGGCCGCCTGTTGCCGTCGGCCACCGAAAGTTCGCCTTCGTTCCGCTCAATCAAATGGGCGAACTTGGCCTTGTCGTTGCAGATGTGGTGCGTTGCTCCGCTGTCGATCGCCCACATCCCGAGCATATCCTTGCCCGTCGAAATATCACACTCCAGTGAAGCCGCGAACGCAACTCGATCAAAGCCGTAGTCGTAGTTGTTGTCGTCGTTTCGCCACTGGGCAGTGTTGGCCCCGCGTCCACGGCCGTTGCCGCCGCGTCTTGGGCCCCGATTCTCGTCCTTCTGCTTGGTCCAGCACTTGTCAACTATGTGCCCCACTTTTCCGCAGTACGTACACTCGCGAGACTCTCGGTCGGTGTTGAACGCCTTGGCCGCGTTCTCCGTCTTCACCGTCGCCGTCTTCTCGCCTTGCCGCTTGATGTGCTCATTCGTGAGCACCTTCACAACGTCTTGCGACCGCAGTTCAGCGCTGCTCATCTCCAGGTTGAGCACGACGTTCTCGTAGCTCTTGGGGAGGCTGCGCAACAAGCAGATCGCCACGTCTTCATCCTCCATCTTCGCGCCGATGCTGCTGAGCTTGGCGCTGATGTTGAGGACCTCGTTGCAATGATGCAAGACGTTGCCGCCTTCCGACATCTCCATGCTGAAGAGTTGGCGCTTCAGGTAGATGCGTCCAGCCTTCTGCGAACCACCGTACAGCGTCTTCAGGCGCGACCAGGCAACCCACGCTTCCTCGCAGTCGTCGACCACATGGTGGTAGTCCGCGTCCATGTGGAGCAACATCAGTCCGAACGCGATGTTGCTCGACTTGACATAGTCGTCCTTGGCCCGCGAGTCCGTGAAGCTTGGCGTCGTCTCGCGGTTGACCACATGCCACGTCGACTTGGTCAGGAACACGCCACGCATGTAGCGGTTCCACGTCGCGTAGTTGTCCCCGTTGAACTTGTCAATGGTGACCTTGGTCGAGGCGTCTTGGGCAGAGGACATGGTGCTTGGGCTCATAACCTGATGGAAGGTATGGATCTTGGACACGAAGCTTGGACGAAGCGGAGAGAGGGACGTCGCAGACGGCGGGACCGGAGCGAAGACACTTGAGGGGTAGAATGAAGATTCGAAAGTGATTGATTGATCGGAGCTTACACTGTCTTCACTACCTAGTCTGCATCCAATCATTTGGTGCATCCAATCACCAACACTCTGTGCTCGTCCAATCATCCTACTCGTCTAATCATCGGTGGCGTAAACAACGTACCATAATCATCGCGGGATCGTATTGGACCGGTTCGGGTTAACCGGTTAATGGGTACAACTGGTACACAGTACCCAAAACCGGCAACCCTCAATAGACGTTGACTTTCGTGGTTACTCCGATGCAGACTGGGCTGGCGACCTCGCGGATCGCAAGTCGACTTCCGGCTACACGTTCATGCTGATGGGTGCGCCAGTGAGTTGGGGCAGCAAGAAGCAGTCAAGTGTTTCGCTGTCTACAAGCGAAGCCGAGTACATCGCGCTCAGCCTGTCGATTCAAGAAGGCAAGTGGATTCATCGCCTGCTGTGCGAGATTCTGGTATTTGCCAACGAGACTGGTCCCGAGCTCAAGATTCGCGAAGACAACCAGTCGTGCATCAAGATGACGAAGAACCCAGTGAACCATGGCCGCGCCAAGCACATCGACATCAAGTACCACCACATCCACGACGAAGTCAAGCGTGGTGAAGTGAAGCTTGAGTATTGCGAGACTTCTGTGATGCTGGCGGACATCATGACGAAGGCGCTCCCGGGACCTCGCCACACAGACCTGACGGCTGCTCTCGGTATCCACGCGTGTTCGCATTGAGGGGGCGTATTATTGAGGGTTGCCGGTTTTGGGTACTGTGTACCAGTTGTACCCATTAACCGGTTAACCCGAACCGGTCCAATACGATCCCGCGATGATTATGGTACGTTGTTTACGCCACCGATGATTAGACGAGTAGGATGATTGGACGAGCACAGAGTGTTGGTGATTGGATGCACCAAATGATTGGATGCAGACTAGGTAGTGAAGACAGTGTAAGCTCCGATCAATCAATCACTTTCGAATCTTCATTCTACCCCTCAAGTGTCTTCGCTCCGGTCCCGCCGTCTGCGACGTCCCTCTCTCCGCTTCGTCCAAGCTTCGTGTCCAAGATCCATACCTTCATCAGGTTATGAGCCCAAGCACCATGTCCTCTGCCCAAGACGCCTCGACCAAGGTCACCATTGACAAGTTCAACGGGGACAACTACGCGACGTGGAACCGCTACATGCGTGGCGTGTTCCTGACCAAGTCGACGTGGCATGTGGTCAACCGCGAGACGACGCCAAGCTTCACGGACTCGCGGGCCAAGGACGACTATGTCAAGTCGAGCAACATCGCGTTCGGACTGATGTTGCTCCACATGGACGCGGACTACCACCATGTGGTCGACGACTGCGAGGAAGCGTGGGTTGCCTGGTCGCGCCTGAAGACGCTGTACGGTGGTTCGCAGAAGGCTGGACGCATCTACCTGAAGCGCCAACTCTTCAGCATGGAGATGTCGGAAGGCGGCAACGTCTTGCATCATTGCAACGAGGTCCTCAACATCAGCGCCAAGCTCAGCAGCATCGGCGCGAAGATGGAGGATGAAGACGTGGCGATCTGCTTGTTGCGCAGCCTCCCCAAGAGCTACGAGAACGTCGTGCTCAACCTGGAGATGAGCAGCGCTGAACTGCGGTCGCAAGACGTTGTGAAGGTGCTCACGAATGAGCACATCAAGCGGCAAGGCGAGAAGACGGCGACGGTGAAGACGGAGAACGCGGCCAAGGCGTTCAACACCGACCGAGAGTCTCGCGAGTGTACGTACTGCGGAAAAGTGGGGCACATAGTTGACAAGTGCTGGACCAAGCAGAAGGACGAGAATCGGGGCCCAAGACGCGGCGGCAACGGCCGTGGACGGGCCAACACTGCCCAGTGGCGAAACGACGACAACAACTACGACTACGGCTTTGATCGAGTTGCGTTCGCGGCTTCACTGGAGTGTGATATTTCGACGGGCAAGGATATGCTCGGGATGTGGGCGATCGACAGCGGAGCAACGCACCACATCTGCAACGACAAGGCCAAGTTCGCCCATTTGATTGAGCGGAACGAAGGCGAACTTTCGGTGGCCGACGGCAACAAGGCGGCCATCATGGGTGTGGGGACCATCGTGGAACAAGTGGTCCTGCCCAACGGCGACGAGCGCGAGATCGAGATCAAGAACGCGCTGTACGTGCCAAGCATGAGCAAGAACCTGCTCTCGGTGCCACAGATCAACAAGAGTGGTCTGTTCCAAGTCGTGTTCGACGGCACCAAGATGCAGATTGCGCACAAGGGCTCCAAGCAAACACTTGACTGCTTCTTGCTGCCCCAACTCACTGGCGCACCCATCAGCATGAACGTGTAGCCGGAAGTCGACTTGCGATCCGCGAGGTCGCCAGCCCAGTCTGCATCGGAGTAACCACGAAAGTCAACGTCTATTGAGGGTTGCCGGTTTTGGGTACTGTGTACCAGTTGTACCCATTAACCGGTTAACCCGAACCGGTCCAATACGATCCCGCGATGATTATGGTACGTTGTTTACGCCACCGATGATTAGACGAGTAGGATGATTGGACGAGCACAGAGTGTTGGTGATTGGATGCACCAAATGATTGGATGCAGACTAGGTAGTGAAGACAGTGTAAGCTCCGATCAATCAATCACTTTCGAATCTTCATTCTACCCTCAAGTGTCTTCGCTCCGGTCCCGCCGTCTGCGACGTCCCTCTCTCCGCTTCGTCCAAGCTTCGTGTCCAAGATCCATACCTTTCATCAGGTTATGAGCCCAAGCACCATGTCCTCTGCCCAAGACGCCTCGACCAAGGTCACCATTGACAAGTTCAACGGGGACAACTACGCGACGTGGAACCGCTACATGCGTGGCGTGTTCCTGACCAAGTCGACGTGGCATGTGGTCAACCGCGAGACGACGCCAAGCTTCACGGACTCGCGGGCCAAGGACGACTATGTCAAGTCGAGCAACATCGCGTTCGGACTGATGTTGCTCCACATGGACGCGGACTACCACCATGTGGTCGACGACTGCGAGGAAGCGTGGGTTGCCTGGTCGCGCCTGAAGACGCTGTACGGTGGTTCGCAGAAGGCTGGACGCATCTACCTGAAGCGCCAACTCTTCAGCATGGAGATGTCGGAAGGCGGCAACGTCTTGCATCATTGCAACGAGGTCCTCAACATCAGCGCCAAGCTCAGCAGCATCGGCGCGAAGATGGAGGATGAAGACGTGGCGATCTGCTTGTTGCGCAGCCTCCCCAAGAGCTACGAGAACGTCGTGCTCAACCTGGAGATGAGCAGCGCTGAACTGCGGTCGCAAGACGTTGTGAAGGTGCTCACGAATGAGCACATCAAGCGGCAAGGCGAGAAGACGGCGACGGTGAAGACGGAGAACGCGGCCAAGGCGTTCAACACCGACCGAGAGTCTCGCGAGTGTACGTACTGCGGAAAAGTGGGGCACATAGTTGACAAGTGCTGGACCAAGCAGAAGGACGAGAATCGGGGCCCAAGACGCGGCGGCAACGGCCGTGGACGCGGGGCCAACACTGCCCAGTGGCGAAACGACGACAACAACTACGACTACGGCTTTGATCGAGTTGCGTTCGCGGCTTCACTGGAGTGTGATATTTCGACGGGCAAGGATATGCTCGGGATGTGGGCGATCGACAGCGGAGCAACGCACCACATCTGCAACGACAAGGCCAAGTTCGCCCATTTGATTGAGCGGAACGAAGGCGAACTTTCGGTGGCCGACGGCAACAAGGCGGCCATCATGGGTGTGGGGACCATCGTGGAACAAGTGGTCCTGCCCAACGGCGACGAGCGCGAGATCGAGATCAAGAACGCGCTGTACGTGCCAAGCATGAGCAAGAACCTGCTCTCGGTGCCACAGATCAACAAGAGTGGTCTGTTCCAAGTCGTGTTCGACGGCACCAAGATGCAGATTGCGCACAAGGGCTCCAAGCAAGTGGTGGCGACGGCAAACCTCGTGGATGGACTCTACTGGCTGATGACGCCTCAGCGATCGGCGAATGCGGCGACGAGTGGCAAGATTGTCGACCTGCACGCGCGCATGGGTCACGCTCCAGTCGAGGTGCTTCGCAAGATGGTCGACAACCACATGATCAAGGACGCGAAGGCACCTTCCAAGTCGAGCGGACCAAGTCTGTGTCGCGGATGCCAGCAAGGGAAGATGGTTCAAAACCGTTTCCAAGCAACCGTGACAAGCGTCGTTACGACACGTTCGAGCTGATCCACTTCGACATCTGCGGACCCATGGAGGAAAACTCACTTGGTGGCAGCAAGTACCTGCTGCTGATCGTGGACGAAGCCAGCGGATGCATGAAGGGTTTCTGCCTGCGTGCCAAGTCGGAGAGCGAAGACTGCATCAAGACGTACATCATGAAGGTGCAGAAGCAGTTCGGCAAGAAGGTCAAGTTTGTGCGGCACGACGGAGCTCGTGAGTTTGCAACCAACTCGCTCAAGGACTTCTACGAAGACGAAGGCATCGAGCAGCAAACCACGGTTCCGTACGCGCACCAGACGAACGGCACGGCAGAGCGAGCCATCCGGACTATCGTCACGATCGGCCGCAGCATGCTGCATCACGCCAAGCTGAACAAGTGTTTCTGGGCTGAGGCGGCCATGACGGCCATCTACGTGAAGAACCGCCTGCCGTCACCCAAGATCGAGCACAAGACTCCGTTCGAGATCGTGTACAAGTCAAAGCCGAGTGTGAAGCACATGCGTGTGTTCGGCTGTAGGACGTTCATCCTGACTCCGAAGGAGAAGCGGCTCAAGTGGGATCCCAAGGCTCGCGCCGGACTGTTCCTCGGTTACGAAGAAGTGTCCAAGGCGTATCGAGTTTATGACATCGAGGCGGGGCAGGTGGTTATCAGTCGCGATGTCAATTTCGATGAGTCGACCTTTGGACTTTCTCCGGCGATTTCCGATGAAGATGTCGACGATCTGGACTTCGATTCGCTCGACATCGACGACGACGGTTCGCGCCAGACGGAGTACAAGCAGGCAGGGAAGCGCAAGAATCGCCCAAGAGACGAAGATGAAGCTGCCAGTCGACCGCGCGCTGTGCGTCATCGACCTGGACTGGAAGAAGCAAGTGCGCCGAGCGACTCCTCTTCGCACCGAGCCTACGGAGATGAAGAAGAAAAGTCTGGAGACCAAGATGAAGACGATGATTCGACTCCACCGGTGTTTTGGCGTGCCAGTGCCAACGCCGTCGAAGCAGCAGACTTATCGGAGCCGACGACGTTTCAAGAAGCTGTCAACGGCCTGATCAAGTGCATTGGCGCAAGGCGATTCGCGCGGAACTCAAGTCGATGCGACTTCGTGGTGTGTTTCGTGCTGCCAAGTTGCCCAACGGACAGCGCGCCATCGGCACCAAGTGGGTGTTCAAGATCAAGCGCAAAGCGGACGGATCGATCGAGAAGTACAAGGCGCGCCTCGTGGCCAAAGGTTTCAAGCAGAAGTACGGCATCGACTACACGGAGACGTTCTCGCCCGTGGTCAAGTACGTGACGCTGCGCATGATCATCGCGATCGCCAAGTACTTCGGCTGGCCTCTCGACCAACTCGACGTGGTGACTGCGTTCCTATACGGGATAATGAAGGAGCTGGTGTTCTGCGTGGTTCCTGAAGGCGTCGAACTGGATGGCGACTTCGACTGTCTGGAACTGGTGAAGGCGATCTACGGTCTCAAGCAAGCTTCTCGCGTTTGGAACGAGACGTTCGACGAGTTCATGTGCTCTATCGACTTTCAAGTGTCGGCCTTCGACCCATGCCTCTACATCAAGGTTGTCGATGGTCACTGCGTGCTCGTGCTGGTATACGTGGATGACGTGCTGATTACCGGAAGTTCACCAGAGCTGATCGCACGCACGAAGAAGGACCTCAAGACTCGCTTCGAGATGACTGACAGCGGCAAGTGCGCGTTTGTTCTTGGGATCGAGTTGGTGGACGGCCCGGACGGCAGTGTGACGATGTGCCAGCGGCGCTATGTGGATGACATTCTCAAGCGCTTCGGCATGGACGAGTGCAAGGCCGTGGTGAGTCCCGTCGACATGAGCACTCGACTGGTTCCAAGCGACGCAGCGACCAAGGTGAATGCTCCATTTCGCGAAGCCGTTGAAGCCCTGATGCACCTCATGACTGCCACGCGCCCGGACATTGCGTACGCTGGTGGCTATGTGTCGCGCTTCATGGAGAACCCTCAAGAGGAACACTGGGTTGCGGTCAAGCGTATCTTTCGCTACCTGCAAGGCACCAAGACGCATGGTATCTGCTTCAAGCCGAATGACGACGTTGACTTTCGTGGTTACTCCGATGCGGACTGGGCTGGCGACCTCGCGGATCGCAAGTCGACTTCCGGCTACACGTTCATGCTGATGGGTGCGCCAGTGAGTTGGGGCAGCAAGAAGCAGTCAAGTGTTTCGCTGTCTACAAGCGAAGCCGAGTACATCGCGCTCAGCCTGGCGATTCAAGAAGGCAAGTGGATTCATCGCCTGCTGTGCGAGATTCTGGTATCTGCCAACGAGACTGGTCCCGAGCTCAAGATTCGCGAAGACAACCAGTCGTGCATCAAGATGACGAAGAACCCAGTGAACCACGGCCGCGCCAAGCACATCGATATCAAGTACCACCACATCCGCGACGAAGTCAAGCGTGGTGAAGTGAAGCTCAGTATTGCGAGACTTCTGTGATGCTGGCGGACATCATGACGAAGGCGCTCCCGGGACCTGCCACACGGACCTGACGGCTGCTCTCGGCATCCACGCGTGCTCGCATTGAGGGGCGTATTGAGGGTTGCCGGTTTTGGGTACTGTGTACCAGTTGTACCCATTAACCGGTTAACCCGAACCGGTCCAATACGATCCCGCGATGATTATGGTACGTTGTTTACGCCACCGATGATTAGACGAGTAGGATGATTGGACGAGCACAGAGTGTTGGTGATTGGATGCACCAAATGATTGGATGCAGACTAGGTAGTGAAGACAGTGTAAGCTCCGATCAATCAATCACTTTCGAATCTTCATTCTACCCCTCAAGTGTCTTCGCTCCGGTCCTGCCGTCTGCGACGTCCCTCTCTCCGCTTCGTCCAAGCTTCGTGTCCAAGATCCATACCTTCCATCAGGTTATGAGCCCAAGCACCATGTCCTCTGCCCAAGACGCCTCGACCAAGGTCACCATTGACAAGTTCAGCGGGGACAACTACGCGACGTGGAACCGCTACATGCGTGGCGTGTTCCTGACCAAGTCGACGTGGCATGTGGTCAACCGCGAGACGACGCCAAGCTTCACGGACTCGCGGGCCAAGGACGACTATGTCAAGTCGAGCAACATCGCGTTCGGACTGATGTTGCTCCACATGGACGCGGACTACCACCATGTGGTCGGCGACTGCGAGGAAGCGTGGGTTGCCTGGTCGCGCCTGAAGACGCTGTACGGTGGTTCGCAGAAGGCTGGACGCATCTACCTGAAGCGCCAACTCTTCAGCATGGAGATGTCGGAAGGCGGCAATGTCTTGCATCATTGCAACGAGGTCCTCAACATCAGCGCCAAGCCCAGCAGCATCGGCGCCAAGATGGAGGATGAAGACGTGGCGATCTGCTTGTTGCGCAGCCTCCCCAAGAGCTACGAGAACGTCGTGCTCAACCTGGAGATGAGCAGCGCTGAACTGCGGTCGCAAGACGTTGTGAAGGTGCTCACGAATGAGCACATCAAGCGGCAAGGCGAGAAGACGGCGACGGTGAAGACGGAGAACGCGGCCAAGGCGTTCAACACCGACCGAGAGTCTCGCGAGTGTACGTACTGCGGAAAAGTGGGGCACATAGTTGACAAGTGCTGGACCAAGCAGAAGGACGAGAATCGGGGCCCAAGACGCGGCGGCAACGGCCGTGGACGCGGGGCCAACACTGCCCAGTGGCGAAACGACGACAACAACTACGACTACGGCTTTGATCGAGTTGCGTTCGCGGCTTCACTGGAGTGTGATATTTCGACGGGCAAGGATATGCTCGGGATGTGGGCGATCGACAGCGGAGCAACGCACCACATCTGCAACGACAAGGCCAAGTTCGCCAATTTGATTGAGCGGAACGAAGGCGAACTTTCGGTGGCCGACGGCAACAAGGCGGCCATCATGGGTGTGGGGACCATCGTGGAACAAGTGGTCCTGCCCAACGGCGACGAGCGCGAGATCGAGATCAAGAACGCGCTGTACGTGCCAAGCATGAGCAAGAACCTGCTCTCGGTGCCACAGATCAACAAGAGTGGTCTGTTCCAAGTCGTGTTCGACGGCACCAAGATGCAGATTGCGCACAAGGGCTCCAAGCAAGTGGTGGCGACGGCAAACCTCGTGGATGGACTCTACTGGCTGATGACGCCTCAGCGATCGGCGAATGCGGCGACGAGTGGCAAGATTGTCGACCTGCACGCGCGCATGGGTCACGCTCCAGTCGAGGTGCTTCGCAAGATGGTCGACAACCACATGATCAAGGACGCGAAGGCACCTTCCAAGTCGAGCGGACCAAGTCTGTGTCGCGGATGCCAGCAAGGGAAGATGGTTCAAAAACCGTTTCCAAGCAACCGTGACAAGCGTCGTTACGACACGTTCGAGCTGATCCACTTCGACATCTGCGGACCCATGGAGGAAAACTCACTTGGTGGCAGCAAGTACCTGCTGCTGATCGTGGACGAAGCCAGCGGATGCATGAAGGGTTTCTGCCTGCGTGCCAAGTCGGAGAGCGAAGACTGCATCAAGACGTACATCATGAAGGTGCAGAAGCAGTTCGGCAAGAAGGTCAAGTTTGTGCGGCACGACGGAGCTCGTGAGTTTGCAACCAACTCGCTCAAGGACTTCTACGAAGACGAAGGCATCGAGCAGCAAACCACGGTTCCGTACGCGCACCAGACGAACGGCACGGCAGAGCGAGCCATCCGGACTATCGTCACGATCGGCCGCAGCATGCTGCATCACGCCAAGCTGAACAAGTGTTTCTGGGCTGAGGCGGCCATGACGGCCATCTACGTGAAGAACCGCCTGCCGTCACCCAAGATCGAGCACAAGACTCCCTTCGAGATCGTGTACAAGTCAAAGCCGAGTGTGAAGCACATGCGTGTGTTCGGCTGTAGGACGTTCATCCTGACTCCGAAGGAGAAGCGGCTCAAGTGGGATCCCAAGGCTCGCGCCGGACTGTTCCTCGGTTACGAAGAAGTGTCCAAGGCGTATCGAGTTTATGACATCGAGGCGGGGCAGGTGGTTATCAGTCGCGATGTCAACTTCGATGAGTCGACCTTTGGACTTTCTCCGGCGATTTCCGATGAAGATGTCGACGATCTGGACTTCGATTCGCTCGACATCGACGACGACGGTTCGCGCCAGACGGAGTACAAGCAGGCAGGGAAGCGCAAGAATCGCCCAAGAGACGAAGATGGCTGCCAGTCGACCGCGCGCTGTGCGTCATCGACCTGGACTGGAAGAAGCAAGTGCGCCGAGCGACTCCTCTTCGCACCGAGCCTACGGAGATGAAGAAGAAAAGTCTGGAGACCAAGATGAAGACGATGATTCGACTCCACCGGTGTTTTGGCGTGCCAGTGCCAACGCCGTCGAAGCAACAGACTTATCGGAGCCGACGACGTTTCAAGAAGCTGTCAACGGCCCTGATCAAGTGCATTGGCGCAAGGCGATTCGCGCGGAACTCAAGTCGATGCGACTTCGTGGTGTGTTTCGTGCTGCCAAGTTGCCCAACGGACAGCGCGCCATCGGCACCAAGTGGGTGTTCAAGATCAAGCGCAAAGCGGACGGATCGATCGAGAAGTACAAGGCGCGCCTCGTGGCCAAAGGTTTCAAGCAGAAGTACGGCATCGACTACACGGAGACGTTCTCGCCCGTGGTCAAGTACGTGACGCTGCGCATGATCATCGCGATCGCCAAGTACTTCGGCTGGCCTCTCGACCAACTCGACGTGGTGACTGCGTTCCTATACGGGATAATGAAGGAGCTGGTGTTCTGCGTGGTTCCTGAAGGCGTCGAACTGGATGGCGACTTCGACTGTCTGGAACTGGTGAAGGCGATCTACGGTCTCAAGCAAGCTTCTCGCGTTTGGAACGAGACGTTCGACGAGTTCATGTGCTCTATCGACTTTCAAGTGTCGGCCTTCGACCCATGCCTCTACATCAAGGTTGTCGATGGTCACTGCGTGCTCGTGCTGGTATACGTGGATGACGTGCTGATTACCGGAAGTTCACCCGAGCTGATCGCACGCACGAAGAAGGACCTCAAGACTCGCTTCGAGATGACTGACAGCGGCAAGTGCGCGTTTGTTCTTGGGATCGAGTTGGTGGACGGCCCGGACGGCAGTGTGACGATGTGCCAGCGGCGCTATGTGGATGACATTCTCAAGCGCTTCGGCATGGACGAGTGCAAGGCCGTGGTGAGTCCCGTCGACATGAGCACTCGACTGGTTCCAAGCGACGCAGCGACCAAGGTGAATGCTCCATTTCGCGAAGCCGTTGGTGCCCTGATGCACCTCATGACTGCCACGCGCCCGGACATTGCGTACGCTGTTGGCTATGTGTCGCGCTTCATGGAGAACCCTCAAGAGGAACACTGGGTTGCGGTCAAGCGTATCTTTCGCTACCTGCAAGGCACCAAGACGCATGGTATCTGCTTCAAGCCGGGTTTGACGACGTTGACTTTCGTGGTTACTCCGATGCGGACTGGGCTGGCGACCTCGCGGATCGCAAGTCGACTTCCGGCTACACGTTCATGCTGATGGGTGCGCCAGTGAGTTGGGGCAGCAAGAAGCAGTCAAGTGTTTCGCTGTCTACAAGCGAAGCAGAGTACATCGCGCTCAGCCTGGCGATTCAAGAAGGCAAGTGGCTTCATCGCCTGCTGTGCGAGATTCTGGTATCTGCCAACGAGACTGGTCCCGAGCTCAAGATTCGCGAAGACAACCAGTCGTGCATCAAGATGACGAAGAACCCAGTGAACCACGGCCGCGCCAAGCACATCGATATCAAGTACCACCACATCCGCGACGAAGTCAAGCGTGGTGAAGTGAAGCTCAGTATTGCGAGACTTCTGTGATGCTGGCGGACATCATGACGAAGGCGCTCCCGGGGCCTGCCACACGGACCTGACGGCTGCTCTCGGCATCCACGCGTGCTCGCATTGAGGGGGCGTATTGAGGGTTGCCGGTTTTGGGTACTGTGTACCAGTTGTACCCATTAACCGGTTAACCCGAACCGGTCCAATACGATCCCGCGATGATTATGGTACGTTGTTTACGCCACCGATGATTAGACGAGTAGGATGATTGGACGAGCACAGTGTTGGTGATTGGATGCACCAAATGATTGGATGCAGACTAGGTAGTGAAGACAGTGTAAGCTCCGATCAATCAATCACTTTCGAATCTTCATTCTACCCCTCAAGTGTCTTCGCTCCGGTCCCGCCGTCTGCGACGTCCCTCTCTCCGCTTCGTCCAAGCTTCGTGTCCAAGATCCATACCTTCCATCAGGTTATGAGCCCAAGCACCATGTCCTCTGCCCAAGACGCCTCGACCAAGGTCACCATTGACAAGTTCAACGGGGACAACTACGCGACGTGGAACCGCTACATGCGTGGCGTGTTCCTGACCAAGTCGACGTGGCATGTGGTCAACCGCGAGACGACGCCAAGCTTCACGGACTCGCGGGCCAAGGACGACTACGTCAAGTCGAGCAACATCGCGTTCGGACTGATGTTGCTCCACATGGACGCGGACTACCACCATGTGGTCGACGACTGCGAGGAAGCGTGGGTTGCCTGGTCGCGCCTGAAGACGCTGTACGGTGGTTCGCAGAAGGCTGGACGCATCTACCTGAAGCGCCAACTCTTCAGCATGGAGATGTCGGAAGGCGGCAACGTCTTGCATCATTGCAACGAGGTCCTCAACATCAGCGCCAAGCTCAGCAGCATCGGCGCCAAGATGGAGGATGAAGACGTGGCGATCTGCTTGTTGCGCAGCCTCCCAAGAGCTACGAGAACGTCGTGCTCAACCTGGAGATGAGCAGCGCTGAACTGCGGTCGCAAGACGTTGTGAAGGTGCTCACGAATGAGCACATCAAGCGGCAAGGCGAGAAGACGGCGACGGTGAAGACGGAGAACGCGGCCAAGGCGTTCAACACCGACCGAGAGTCTCGCGAGTGTACGTACTGCGGAAAAGTGGGGCACATAGTTGACAAGTGCTGGACCAAGCAGAAGGACGAGAATCGGGGCCCAAGACGCGGCGGCAACGGCCGTGGACGCGGGGCCAACAACATCCAGTGGCGAAACGACGACAACAACTACGACTACGGCTTTGATCGAGTTGCGTTCGCGGCTTCACTGGAGTGTGATATTTCGACGGGCAAGGATATGCTCGGGATGTGGGCGATCGACAGCGGAGCAACGCACCACATCTGCAACGACAAGGCCAAGTTCGCCCATTTGATTGAGCGGAACGAGGCGAACTTTCGGTGGCCGACGGCAACAGGCGGCCATCATGGGTGTGGGGACCATCGTGGAACAAGTGGTCCTGCCCAACGGCGACGAGCGCGAGATCGAGATCAAGAACGCGCTGTACGTGCCAAGCATGAGCAAGAACCTGCTCTCGGTGCCACAGATCAACAAGAGTGGTCTGTTCCAAGTCGTGTTCGACGGCACCAAGATGCAGATTGCGCACAAGGGCTCCAAGCAAGTGGTGGCGACGGCAAACCTCGTGGATGGACTCTACTGGCTGATGACGCCTCAGCGATCGGCGAATGCGGCGACGAGTGGCAAGATTGTCGACCTGCACGCGCGCATGGGTCACGCTCCAGTCGAGGTGCTTCGCAAGATGGTCGACAACCACATGATCAAGGACGCGAAGGCACCTTCCAAGTCGAGCGGACCAAGTCTGTGTCGCGGATGCCAGCAAGGGAAGATGGTTCAAAAACCGTTTCCAAGCAACCGTGACAAGCGTCGTTACGACACGTTCGAGCTGATCCACTTCGACATCTGCGGACCCATGGAGGAAAACTCACTTGGTGGCAGCAAGTACCTGCTGCTGATCGTGGACGAAGCCAGCGGATGCATGAAGGGTTTCTGCCTGCGTGCCAAGTCGGAGAGCGAAGACTGCATCAAGACGTACATCATGAAGGTGCAGAAGCAGTTCGGCAAGAAGGTCAAGTTTGTGCGGCACGACGGAGCTCGTGAGTTTGCAACCAACTCGCTCAAGGACTTCTACGAAGACGAAGGCATCGAGCAGCAAACCACGGTTCCGTACGCGCACCAGACGAACGGCACGGCAGAGCGAGCCATCCGGACTATCGTCACGATCGGCCGCAGCATGCTGCATCACGCCAAGCTGAACAAGTGTTTCTGGGCTGAGGCGGCCATGACGGCCATCTACGTGAAGAACCGCCTGCCGTCACGCAAGATCGAGCACAAGACTCCCTTCGAGATCGTGTACAAATTAAAGCCGAGTGTGAAGCACATGCGTGTGTTCGGCTGTAGGACGTTCATCCTGACTCCGAAGGAGAAGCGGCTCAAGTGGGATCCCAAGGCTCGCGCCGGACTGTTCCTCGGTTACGAAGAAGTGTCCAAGGCGTATCGAGTTTATGACATCGAGGCGGGGCAGGTGGTTATCAGTCGCGATGTCAACTTCGATGAGTCGACCTTTGGACTTTCTCCGGCGATTTCCGATGAAGATGTCGACGATCTGGACTTCGATTCGCTCGACATCGACGACGACGGTTCGCGCCAGACGGAGTACAAGCAGGCAGGGAAGCGCAAGAATCGCCCAAGAGACGAAGATGAAGCTGCCAGTCGACCGCGCGCTGTGCGTCATCGACCTGGACTGGAAGAAGCAAGTGCGCCGAGCGACTCCTCTTCGCACCGAGCCTACGGAGATGAAGAAGAAAAGTCTGGAGACCAAGATGAAGACGATGATTCGACTCCACCGGTGTTTTGGCGTGCCAGTGCCAACGCCGTCGAAGCAGCAGACTTATCGGAGCCGACGACGTTTCAAGAAGCTGTCAACGGCCCTGATCAAGTGCATTGGCGCAAGGCGATTCGCGCGGAACTCAAGTCGATGCGACTTCGTGGTGTGTTTCGTGCTGCCAAGTTGCCCAACGGACAGCGCGCCATCGGCACCAAGTGGGTGTTCAAGATCAAGCGCAAAGCGGACGGATCGATCGAGAAGTACAAGGCGCGCCTCGTGGCCAAAGGTTTCAAGCAGAAGTACGGCATCGACTACACGGAGACGTTCTCGCCCGTGGTCAAGTACGTGACGCTGCGCATGATCATCGCGATCGCCAAGTACTTCGGCTGGCCTCTCGACCAACTCGACGTGGTGACTGCGTTCCTATACGGGATAATGAAGGAGCTGGTGTTCTGCGTGGTTCCTGAAGGCGTCGAACTGGATGGCGACTTCGACTGTCTGGAACTGGTGAAGGCGATCTACGGTCTCAAGCAAGCTTCTCGCGTTTGGAACGAGACGTTCGACGAGTTCATGTGCTCTATCGACTTTCAAGTGTCGGCCTTCGACCCATGCCTCTACATCAAGGTTGTCGATGGTCACTGCGTGCTCGTGCTGGTATACGTGGATGACGTGCTGATTACCGGAAGTTCACCCGAGCTGATCGCACGCACGAAGAAGGACCTCAAGACTCGCTTCGAGATGACTGACAGCGGCAAGTGCGCGTTTGTTCTTGGGATCGAGTTGGTGGACGGCCCGGACGGCAGTGTGACGATGTGCCAGCGGCGCTATGTGGATGACATTCTCAAGCGCTTCGGCATGGACGAGTGCAAGGCCGTGGTGAGTCCCGTCGACATGAGCACTCGACTGGTTCCAAGCGACGCAGCGACCAAGGTGAATGCTCCATTTCGCGAAGCCGTTGGTGCCCTGATGCACCTCATGACTGCCACGCGCCCGGACATTGCGTACGCTGTTGGCTATGTGTCGCGCTTCATGGAGAACCCTCAAGAGGAACACTGGGTTGCGGTCAAGCGTATCTTTCGCTACCTGCAAGGCACCAAGACGCATGGTATCTGCTTCAAGCCGGGTGACGACGTTGACTTTCGTGGTTACTCCGATGCGGACTGGGCTGGCGACCTCGCGGATCGCAAGTCGACTTCCGGCTACACGTTCATGCTGATGGGTGCGCCAGTGAGTTGGGGCAGCAAGAAGCAGTCAAGTGTTTCGCTGTCTACAAGCGAAGCAGAGTACATCGCGCTCAGCCTGGCGATTCAAGAAGGCAAGTGGCTTCATCGCCTGCTGTGCGAGATTCTGGTATCTGCCAACGAGACTGGTCCCGAGCTCAAGATTCGCGAAGACAACCAGTCGTGCATCAAGATGACGAAGAACCCAGTGAACCACGGCCGCGCCAAGCACATCGATATCAAGTACCACCACATCCGCGACGAAGTCAAGCGTGGTGAAGTGAAGCTCAGTATTGCGAGACTTCTGTGATGCTGGCGGACATCATGACGAAGGCGCTCCCGGGGCCTGACCACACGGACCTGACGGCTGCTCTCGGCATCCACGCGTGCTCGCATTGAGGGGGCGTATTGAGGGTTGCCGGTTTTGGGTACTGTGTACCAGTTGTACCCATTAACCGGTTAACCCGGACCGGTCCAATACGATCCCGCGATGATTATGGTACGTTGTTTACGCCACCGATGATTAGACGAGTAGGATGATTGGACGAGCACAGTGTTGGTGATTGGATGCACCAAATGATTGGATGCAGACTAGGTAGTGAAGACAGTGTAAGCTCCGATCAATCAATCACTTTCGAATCTTCATTCTACCCCTCAAGTGTCTTCGCTCCGGTCCCGCCGTCTGCGACGTCCCTCTCTCCGCTTCGTCCAAGCTTCGTGTCCAAGATCCATACCTTCCATCAGGTTATGAGCCCAAGCACCATGTCCTCTGCCCAAGACGCCTCGACCAAGGTCACCATTGACAAGTTCAACGGGGACGACTACGCGACGTGGAACCGCTACATGCGTGGCGTGTTCCTGACCAAGTCGACGTGGCATGTGGTGAACCGCGAGACGACGCCAAGCTTCACGGACTCGCGGGCCAAGGACGACTACGTCAAGTCGAGCAACATCGCGTTCGGACTGATGTTGCTCCACATGGACGCGGACTACCACCATGTGGTCGGCGACTGCGAGGAAGCGTGGGTTGCCTGGTCGCGCCTGAAGACGCTGTACGGTGGTTCGCAGAAGGCTGGACGCATCTACCTGAAGCGCCAACTCTTCAGCATGGAGATGTCGGAAGGCGGCAATGTCTTGCATCATTGCAACGAGGTCCTCAACATCAGCGCCAAGCTCAGCAGCATCGGCGCCAAGATGGAGGATGAAGACGTGGCGATCTGCTTGTTGCGCAGCCTCCCCAAGAGCTACGAGAACGTCGTGCTCAACCTGGAGATGAGCAGCGCTGAACTGCGGTCGCAAGACGTTGTGAAGGTGCTCACGAATGAGCACATCAAGCGGCAAGGCGAGAAGACGGCGACGGTGAAGACGGAGAACGCGGCCAAGGCGTTCAACACCGACCGAGAGTCTCGCGAGTGTACGTACTGCGGAAAAGTGGGGCACATAGTTGACAAGTGCTGGACCAAGCAGAAGGACGAGAATCGGGGCCCAAGACGCGGCGGCAACGGCCGTGGACGCGGGGCCAACAACATCCAGTGGAGAAACGACGACAACAACTACGACTACGGCTTTGATCGAGTTGCGTTCGCGGCTTCACTGGAGTGTGATATTTCGACGGGCAAGGATATGCTCGGGATGTGGGCGATCGACAGCGGAGCAACGCACCACATCTGCAACGACAAGGCCAAGTTCGCCAATTTGATCGAGCGGAACGAAGGCGAACTTTCGGTGGCCGACGGCAACAAGGCGGCCATCAAGGGTGTGGGGACCATCGTGGAACAAGTGGTCCTGCCCAACGGCGACGAGCGCGAGATCGAGATCAAGAACGCGCTGTACGTGCCAAGCATGAGCAAGAACCTGCTCTCGGTGCCACAGATCAACAAGAGTGGTCTGTTCCAAGTCGTGTTCGACGGCACCAAGATGCAGATTGCGCACAAGGGCTCCAAGCAAGTGGTGGCGACGGCAAACCTCGTGGATGGACTCTACTGGCTGATGACGCCTCAGCGATCGGCGAATGCGGCGACGAGTGGCAAGATTGTCGACCTGCACGCGCGCATGGGTCACGCTCCATCGAGGTGCTTCGCAAGATGGTCGACAACCACATGATCAAGGACGCGAAGGCACCTTCCAAGTCGAGCGGACCAAGTCTGTGTCGCGGATGCCAGCAAGGGAAGATGGTTCAAAAACCGTTTCCAAGCAACCGTGACAAGCGTCGTTACGACACGTTCGAGCTGATCCACTTCGACATCTGCGGACCCATGGAGGAAAACTCACTTGGTGGCAGCAAGTACCTGCTGCTGATCGTGGACGAAGCCAGCGGATGCATGAAGGGTTTCTGCCTGCGTGCCAAGTCGGAGAGCGAAGACTGCATCAAGACGTACATCATGAAGGTGCAGAAGCAGTTCGGCAAGAAGGTCAAGTTTGTGCGGCACGACGGAGCTCGTGAGTTTGCAACCAACTCGCTCAAGGACTTCTACGAAGACGAAGGCATCGAGCAGCAAACCACGGTTCCGTACGCGCACCAGACGAACGGCACGGCAGAGCGAGCCATCCGGACTATCGTCACGATCGGCCGCAGCATGCTGCATCACGCCAAGCTGAACAAGTGTTTCTGGGCTGAGGCGGCCATGACGGCCATCTACGTGAAGAACCGCCTGCCGTCACCCAAGATCGAGCACAAGACTCCCTTCGAGATCGTGTACAAGTCAAAGCCGAGTGTGAAGCACATGCGTGTGTTCGGCTGTAGGACGTTCATCCTGACTCCGAAGGAGAAGCGGCTCAAGTGGGATCCCAAGGCTCGCGCCGGACTGTTCCTCGGTTACGAAGAAGTGTCCAAGGCGTATCGAGTTTATGACATCGAGGCGGGGCAGGTGGTTATCAGTCGCGATGTCAACTTCGATGAGTCGACCTTTGGACTTTCTCCGGCGATTTCCGATGAAGATGTCGACGATCTGGACTTCGATTCGCTCGACATCGACGACGACGGTTCGCGCCAGACGGAGTACAAGCAGGCAGGGAAGCGCAAGAATCGCCCAAGAGACGAAGATGAAGCTGCCAGTCGACCGCGCGCTGTGCGTCATCGACCTGGACTGAAGAAGCAAGTGCGCCGAGCGACTCCTCTTCGCACCGAGCCTACGGAGATGAAGAAGAAAAGTCTGGAGACCAAGATGAAGACGATGATTCGACTCCACCGGTGTTTTGGCGTGCCAGTGCCAACGCCGTCGAAGTAGCAGACTTATCGGAGCCGACGACGTTTCAAGAAGCTGTCAACGGCCCTGATCAAGTGCATTGGCGCAAGGCGATTCGCGCGGAACTCAAGTCGATGCGACTTCGTGGTGTGTTTCGTGCTGCCAAGTTGCCCAACGGACAGCGCGCCATCGGCACCAAGTGGGTGTTCAAGATCAAGCGCAAAGCGGACGGATCGATCGAGAAGTACAAGGCGCGCCTCGTGGCCAAAGGTTTCAAGCAGAAGTACGGCATCGACTACACGGAGACGTTCTCGCCCGTGGTCAAGTACGTGACGCTGCGCATGATCATCGCGATCGCCAAGTACTTCGGCTGGCCTCTCGACCAACTCGACGTGGTGACTGCGTTCCTATACGGGATAATGAAGGAGCTGGTGTTCTGCGTGGTTCCTGAAGGCGTCGAACTGGATGGCGACTTCGACTGTCTGGAACTGGTGAAGGCGATCTACGGTCTCAAGCAAGCTTCTCGCGTTTGGAACGAGACGTTCGACGAGTTCATGTGCTCTATCGACTTTCAAGTGTCGGCCTTCGACCCATGCCTCTACATCAAGGTTGTCGATGGTCACTGCGTGCTCGTGCTGGTATACGTGGATGACGTGCTGATTACCGGAAGTTCACCCGAGCTGATCGCACGCACGAAGAAGGACCTCAAGACTCGCTTCGAGATGACTGACAGCGGCAAGTGCGCGTTTGTTCTTGGGATCGAGTTGGTGGACGGCCCGGACGGCAGTGTGACGATGTGCCAGCGGCGCTATGTGGATGACATTCTCAAGCGCTTCGGCATGGACGAGTGCAAGGCCGTGGTGAGTCCCGTCGACATGAGCACTCGACTGGTTCCAAGCGACGCAGCGACCAAGGTGAATGCTCCATTTCGCGAAGCCGTTGAAGCCCTGATGCACCTCATGACTGCCACGCGCCCGGACATTGCGTACGCTGGTGGCTATGTGTCGCGCTTCATGGAGAACCCTCAAGAGGAACACTGGGTTGCGGTCAAGCGTATCTTTCGCTACCTGCAAGGCACCAAGACGCATGGTATCTGCTTCAAGCCGAATTTGACGACGTTGACTTTCGTGGTTACTCCGATGCGGACTGGGCTGGCGACCTCGCGGATCGCAAGTCGACTTCCGGCTACACGTTCATGCTGATGGGTGCGCCAGTGAGTTGGGGCAGCAAGAAGCAGTCAAGTGTTTCGCTGTCTACAAGCGAAGCAGAGTACATCGCGCTCAGCCTGGCGATTCAAGAAGGCAAGTGGATTCATCGCCTGCTGTGCGAGATTCTGGTATCTGCCAACGAGACTGGTCCCGAGCTCAAGATTCGCGAAGACAACCAGTCGTGCATCAAGATGACGAAGAACCCAGTGAACCACGGCCGCGCCAAGCACATCGATATCAAGTACCACCACATCCGCGACGAAGTCAAGCGTGGTGAAGTGAAGCTCAGTATTGCGAGACTTCTGTGATGCTGGCGGACATCATGACGAAGGCGCTCCCGGGGCCTGCCACACGGACCTGACGGCTGCTCTCGGCATCCACGCGTGCTCGCATTGAGGGGGCGTATTGAGGGTTGCCGGTTTTGGGTACTGTGTACCAGTTGTACCCATTAACCGGTTAACCCGAACCGGTCCAATACGATCCCGCGATGACTATGGTACGTTGTTTACGCCACCGATGATTAGACGAGTAGGATGATTGGACGAGTACAGTGTTGGTGATTGGATGCACCAAATGATTGGATGCAGACTAGGTAGTGAAGACAGTGTAAGCTCCGATCAATCAATCACTTTCGAATCTTCATTCTACCCCTCAAGTGTCTTCGCTCCGGTCCCGCCGTCTGCGACGTCCCTCTCTCCGCTTCGTCCAAGCTTCGTGTCCAAGATCCATACCTTCCATCAGGTTATGAGCCCAAGCACCATGTCCTCTGCCCAAGACGCCTCGACCAAGGTCACCATTGACAAGTTCAACGGGGACGACTACGCGACGTGGAACCGCTACATGCGTGGCGTGTTCCTGACCAAGTCGACGTGGCATGTGGTGAACCGCGAGACGACGCCAAGCTTCACGGACTCGCGGGCCAAGGACGACTACGTCAAGTCGAGCAACATCGCGTTCGGACTGATGTTGCTCCACATGGACGCGGACTACCACCATGTGGTCGACGACTGCGAGGAAGCGTGGGTTGCCTGGTCGCGCCTGAAGACGCTGTACGGTGGTTCGCAGAAGGCTGGACGCATCTACCTGAAGCGCCAACTCTTCAGCATGGAGATGTCGGAAGGCGGCAATGTCTTGCATCATTGCAACGAGGTCCTCAACATCAGCGCCAAGCCCAGCAGCATCGGCGCCAAGATGGAGGATGAAGACGTGGCGATCTGCTTGTTGCGCAGCCTCCCAAGAGCTACGAGAACGTCGTGCTCAACCTGGAGATGAGCAGCGCTGAACTGCGGTCGCAAGACGTTGTGAAGGTGCTCACGAATGAGCACATCAAGCGGCAAGGCGAGAAGACGGCGACGGTGAAGACGGAGAACGCGGCCAAGGCGTTCAACACCGACCGAGAGTCTCGCGAGTGTACGTACTGCGGAAAAGTGGGGCACATAGTTGACAAGTGCTGGACCAAGCAGAAGGACGAGAATCGGGGCCCAAGACGCGGCGGCAACGGCCGTGGACGCGGGGCCAACAACATCCAGTGGCGAAACGACGACAACAACTACGACTACGGCTTTGATCGAGTTGCGTTCGCGGCTTCACTGGAGTGTGATATTTCGACGGGCAAGGATATGCTCGGGATGTGGGCGATCGACAGCGGAGCAACGCACCACATCTGCAACGACAAGGCCAAGTTCGCCAATTTGATCGAGCGGAACGAAGGCGAACTTTCGGTGGCCGACGGCAACAAGGCGGCCATCAAGGGTGTGGGGACCATCGTGGAACAAGTGGTCCTGCCCAACGGCGACGAGCGCGAGATCGAGATCAAGAACGCGCTGTACGTGCCAAGCATGAGCAAGAACCTGCTCTCGGTGCCACAGATCAACAAGAGTGGTCTGTTCCAAGTCGTGTTCGACGGCACCAAGATGCAGATTGCGCACAAGGGCTCCAAGCAAGTGGTGGCGACGGCAAACCTCGTGGATGGACTCTACTGGCTGATGACGCCTCAGCGATCGGCGAATGCGGCGACGAGTGGCAAGATTGTCGACCTGCACGCGCGCATGGGTCACGCTCCAGTCGAGGTGCTTCGCAAGATGGTCGACAACCACATGATCAAGGACGCGAAGGCACCTTCCAAGTCGAGCGGACCAAGTCTGTGTCGCGGATGCCAGCAAGGGAAGATGGTTCAAAACCGTTTCCAAGCAACCGTGACAAGCGTCGTTACGACACGTTCGAGCTGATCCACTTCGACATCTGCGGACCCATGGAGGAAAACTCACTTGGTGGCAGCAAGTACCTGCTGCTGATCGTGGACGAAGCCAGCGGATGCATGAAGGGTTTCTGCCTGCGTGCCAAGTCGGAGAGCGAAGACTGCATCAAGACGTACATCATGAAGGTGCAGAAGCAGTTCGGCAAGAAGGTCAAGTTTGTGCGGCACGACGGAGCTCGTGAGTTTGCAACCAACTCGCTCAAGGACTTCTACGAAGACGAAGGCATCGAGCAGCAAACCACGGTTCCGTACGCGCACCAGACGAACGGCACGGCAGAGCGAGCCATCCGGACTATCGTCACGATCGGCCGCAGCATGCTGCATCACGCCAAGCTGAACAAGTGTTTCTGGGCTGAGGCGGCCATGACGGCCATCTACGTGAAGAACCGCCTGCCGTCACGCAAGATCGAGCACAAGACTCCCTTCGAGATCGTGTACAAGTCAAAGCCGAGTGTGAAGCACATGCGTGTGTTCGGCTGTAGGACGTTCATCCTGACTCCGAAGGAGAAGCGGCTCAAGTGGGATCCCAAGGCTCGCGCCGGACTGTTCCTCGGTTACGAAGAAGTGTCCAAGGCGTATCGAGTTTATGACATCGAGGCGGGGCAGGTGGTTATCAGTCGCGATGTCAACTTCGATGAGTCGACCTTTGGACTTTCTCCGGCGATTTCCGATGAAGATGTCGACGATCTGGACTTCGATTCGCTCGACATCGACGACGACGGTTCGCGCCAGACGGAGTACAAGCAGGCAGGGAAGCGCAAGAATCGCCCAAGAGACGAAGATGGCTGCCAGTCGACCGCGCGCTGTGCGTCATCGACCTGGACTGGAAGAAGCAAGTGCGCCGAGCGACTCCTCTTCGCACCGAGCCTACGGAGATGAAGAAGAAAAGTCTGGAGACCAAGATGAAGACGATGATTCGACTCCACCGGTGTTTTGGCGTGCCAGTGCCAACGCCGTCGAAGCAACAGACTTATCGGAGCCGACGACGTTTCAAGAAGCTGTCAACGGCCCTGATCAAGTGCATTGGCGCAAGGCGATTCGCGCGGAACTCAAGTCGATGCGACTTCGTGGTGTGTTTCGTGCTGCCAAGTTGCCCAACGGACAGCGCGCCATCGGCACCAAGTGGGTGTTCAAGATCAAGCGCAAAGCGGACGGATCGATCGAGAAGTACAAGGCGCCTCGTGGCCAAAGGTTTCAAGCAGAAGTACGGCATCGACTACACGGAGACGTTCTCGCCCGTGGTCAAGTACGTGACGCTGCGCATGATCATCGCGATCGCCAAGTACTTCGGCTGGCCTCTCGACCAACTCGACGTGGTGACTGCGTTCCTATACGGGATAATGAAGGAGCTGGTGTTCTGCGTGGTTCCTGAAGGCGTCGAACTGGATGGCGACTTCGACTGTCTGGAACTGGTGAAGGCGATCTACGGTCTCAAGCAAGCTTCTCGCGTTTGGAACGAGACGTTCGACGAGTTCATGTGCTCTATCGACTTTCAAGTGTCGGCCTTCGACCCATGCCTCTACATCAAGGTTGTCGATGGTCACTGCGTGCTCGTGCTGGTATACGTGGATGACGTGCTGATTACCGGAAGTTCACCCGAGCTGATCGCACGCACGAAGAAGGACCTCAAGACTCGCTTCGAGATGACTGACAGCGGCAAGTGCGCGTTTGTTCTTGGGATCGAGTTGGTGGACGGCCCGGACGGCAGTGTGACGATGTGCCAGCGGCGCTATGTGGATGACATTCTCAAGCGCTTCGGCATGGACGAGTGCAAGGCCGTGGTGAGTCCCGTCGACATGAGCACTCGACTGGTTCCAAGCGACGCAGCGACCAAGGTGAATGCTCCATTTCGCGAAGCCGTTGGTGCCCTGATGCACCTCATGACTGCCACGCGCCCGGACATTGCGTACGCTGGTGGCTATGTGTCGCGCTTCATGGAGAACCCTCAAGAGGAACACTGGGTTGCGGTCAAGCGTATCTTTCGCTACCTGCAAGGCACCAAGACGCATGGTATCTGCTTCAAGCCGGGTTTGACGACGTTGACTTTCGTGGTTACTCCGATGCGGACTGGGCTGGCGACCTCGCGGATCGCAAGTCGACTTCCGGCTACACGTTCATGCTGATGGGTGCGCCAGTGAGTTGGGGCAGCAAGAAGCAGTCAAGTGTTTCGCTGTCTACAAGCGAAGCAGAGTACATCGCGCTCAGCCTGGCGATTCAAGAAGGCAAGTGGCTTCATCGCCTGCTGTGCGAGATTCTGGTATCTGCCAACGAGACTGGTCCCGAGCTCAAGATTCGCGAAGACAACCAGTCGTGCATCAAGATGACGAAGAACCCAGTGAACCACGGCCGCGCCAAGCACATCGATATCAAGTACCACCACATCCGCGACGAAGTCAAGCGTGGTGAAGTGAAGCTCAGTATTGCGAGACTTCTGTGATGCTGGCGGACATCATGACGAAGGCGCTCCCGGGGCCTCGCCACACGGACCTGACGGCTGCTCTCGGCATCCACGCGTGCTCGCATTGAGGGGGCGTATTGAGGGTTGCCGGTTTTGGGTACTGTGTACCAGTTGTACCCATTAACCGGTTAACCCGGACCGGTCAATACGATCCCGCGATGATTATGGTACGTTGTTTACGCCACCGATGATTAGACGAGTAGGATGATTGGACGAGTACAGTGTTGGTGATTGGATGCACCAAATGATTGGATGCAGACTAGGTAGTGAAGACAGTGTAGCTCCGATCAATCAATCACTTTCGAATCTTCATTCTACCCCTCAAGTGTCTTCGCTCCGGTCCCGCCGTCTGCGACGTCCCTCTCTCCGCTTCGTCCAAGCTTCGTGTCCAAGATCCATACCTTCCATCTGGTTATGAGCCCAAGCACCATGTCCTCTGCCCAAGACGCCTCGACCAAGGTCACCATTGACAAGTTCAACGGGACGACTACGCGACGTGGAACCGCTACATGCGTGGCGTGTTCCTGACCAAGTCGACGTGGCATGTGGTGAACCGCGAGACGACGCCAAGCTTCACGGACTCGCGGGCCAAGGACGACTACGTCAAGTCGAGCAACATCGCGTTCGGACTGATGTTGCTCCACATGGACGCGGACTACCACCATGTGGTCGACGACTGCGAGGAAGCGTGGGTTGCCTGGTCGCGCCT
>JAAKBD010000277.1:0-29912 GCA_012656105.1 Phytophthora syringae | reverse complement strand
AATTGTCTTGTAAAGACTGTTACTTGGAGCCTGTACGCTACTGTCGTACGCTCGTCCCTGTTCTTTGTATAAGAACGTCAAGGTAAGCTACCTGCTTAAGAGACTCGCTGAGTCCGACTAAGTCTTCCTCTACGCTACAGTCTACGGCAGCCCCGCTGCACTTGGTAGCACTTGTAGTCAATCCTACACCTGAGTCGTTACGACTGTCCCTCTGTGAGGATGGAGCATATCGCCCACTTACCGGCGAGTCAACAAGACGGGCTTAAAAAGCTGATGTCTTTGATCGGGCCGGAAGGTGTGGCTCATCTTGCTTCGCAAGGCCCCGACGCTGTCAACGCGCGTCTGGAGGCGTTCTCAACTATGAGAATGCTCTGGTAGAGCACATCGAGCAGAAGATGACTGCGGCCGCTGCGTCTACGACGCCCAGGCCCTCATCGGATGGAGCTCCCAGAGCCAAACCGCTCATGGTGAGCGTCAAGACCTTCGAGGGCAAGGAAGGAGAGAATCTCCTGCTCTGGGTCAGAGAAATTGAGATGGCTATGACGTCCGCCATGCTCAAGACCGAGCAGCGCGTGGCGCTAGCTATCTCAAAGCTCGGGGTCGAGCGCGAGAATGGTCACTGACCTGCGGTACGTCCGTGGACGCCGCCTTCCCGTCATGGGATCAGCTTAAGCTGCAACTCGCGAGTATTCTCGCCGCCTAACCAGGCATATCGCGTGAGGTCACGCTTCCTTGCTACCCGACAGGGTAAGAAGGAGTTGGTGGACTTCGTCCAAGAGTTGCGAACTCTGATTGCCGGTATGGCAGCGGATCCTCTCCCCGAGGCGGTCACGGTGACCATCTTCATGGAAGGTCTCCGCACTGGCGTGGCCAGGACGGAAGTCTTCCGTGTTCACCCTTCTTCTTTTGAAGAAGCCGTGAACGTGGCGTTGAACGCCGAGTTCAACTTCAAGTCCGCTCGACTTGGTTGGAGTGCTTCGCACAACAGCTCGTCTGGAGCTTCGGGCTCGTCCAATGGACCTGAGCCGATGGATCTCAGCTACGCTGAAGACGAAGAAGCTGAGCTTCAGACTGCCGAGCAGCGCATTGGCGTTCGCCGATGCTATGCGGGAGCACGCAGCACCTGCGTCCTGGGTGTCCGCTTCGCAAGCAACGCCAGGCTCCTATGAGCCGAGGCCGCGCCTCTGACCGGAAGCCGGTCCCTTGGCAGGGAAACGCCAAGACCCAGTAGGCGCGGCGGCCTGCTGGGGAAGAACTCTGTTCTGTTGAACCTCTGAGAGGAGGTCAGCAGGGCTTGCCCCGGAGAGCTCCGTGCTCTATAACACGGAACGTATGCAAGCGGGCTTGCTTGGCTGGTCGCGAAGCGTGAAGGGCTTTAATAAGCCATGGGTAATCCTTATCGATTCTGGTGCGTCGGGCAATTACGCTCGACGCGCCACGATGGAAGGAAGTCAGCAGTATGCTGAGGCGCAAGTGGCGCGAGTGCGTGACACGGTCACTGTTCGTCTTGCGACGGGGACCCGTGTTACGGTGCCTAAGGTTCCTGTGAACCTGGGCGTGAAGTTTTGGACTTCGATAGCGGAACGCTGTCTGGTCCTTGACCTGGATTCGAGATACGATCTCATCCTAGGCATGGCCTGGCTGGAACGCCATGAGCCATGGATCGATTGGAGGTCTAAGACCTTAGGCGCTACGCGCTTGCCTCCTAGCGGAGCTTTGGCGAGTCATGAACCCACCTCTGCTAGGAAGCAAAGCGCTATTGGCGCGAGCACTGGACCGAGACGGTCAATGTGCTAGATATTGGAGTGTCCGAGTTAATGGACACTGGCGTCACTGACGCGAGCCCTGAGCACTGCTCTTGGGCTGAACGTGGAGTGGCACGTAAACCGCTGAGCGGCCCTCGTTGTGTTAACGAGCTGCCGCTGTCTGCTTCCGAAAGCATGGCCAACCCGGTGTCGAGACACGCGGGGCTGGGCCCTTCCGAAGCGCGTGGGGTGACACGCTATTCGCCGAGCGACGCTCGCTCTGATGAGCAGCCTTCGCTGCATGCCAATGATGGCGTGGTCGACGGAACGTCGAGGCATCTTGGGCCTGGCCCTAGTGATGCGCGTGGAGTGGCACGTAATCCACTGGGTGGCGACTGCGAGTCATGCAGCCCGCTGCCGGATGTCGGTAATGACATCGAGTCTCCTTTGGAGCAACAAGAGGTGAGGGCACCCGAAGACGCGTTTGGTCTTAAAACCCTGGTCTCTCCGAGACGTTCGGTCTCCGCGAGGAGACGGCAGCGACGCCGTATGTCGACTGCGAGACGCAAGGCGTCTGTCCTGATACAGGAGTTATCCCGAGTGGAGGATGATAGCGAACAGCTATACACACTCATGGATGGAGTGACTGGCGAGGCCAATGGTGAGATCACCTTGGAAAGTATTCCCACAGTCGATGCTCTGCTAGAGCTGGACGAGATGTCCGTCGCCGAGTTTGGCGAGGCCTTAAAGGCGGGCGAGTTAGCCGAAGTGGTCATGATACGACCCGAAGAAGAAGAGTTGAACTCTTCGTCGCTTATGGATGAAGCAGTCCTTGAGGACACCAAGAAGATCTTAAGTGATCGTAGTGGATCCGCGATCCTGAAGAATCCCTCGGATCCCTTTTATCCTTTGGTGAAGGACTTCCAAGACGTGGTCTCTAATGACCCTCCGTCATCTCTACCTCCTGATCGAGGCGTGCGTCATGAGATTGACCTGGTTCCTGGAACCAAATACTGCGTTACACGGCAGTGGCCCTTGCCAAGGGAGCAGTGCGACGTCATTGACGCCTTCTTCAGTGCTAAGCACGCGGCAGGAATGGTGCGAGAGAGCAAGTCTCCACATTCCACGCCGACATTCTGTGTCAGAAAGCCAAAGGGAAGTGGCGTATCGTTCACGCTTTTAATAAGCTCAACGCGGCCACTATCCCGGCGCAGACGCCGATTCCTAGAAAGGATGTTCTGCAGAACAACATGGTTGGCAGTACAATGTACAGTGCGCTCGACTTAGTCGATGGTTATTACCAATTGCTCATGCGTACGAGCGATATTCCGCTGACAGCGGTGAGCACCGAGCGGTATGCTCTGGGAGTGGCTCGTGATGCCCCAAGGGCTGTCGAACGCGCCTGCGACGTTCAATCGTCTTGTGACGCAACTATTCAGGCCTCTTCGAGCGTTTGCACAAACGTATTTTGATGACATCTTTGTCCATAGTCGTGCGGAGCACGGGAAGTCGGATGTGGAGAACCACATCGACCATCTACGAGCGGTGCTCGAGCATGCGCACTAACAAACTTTACGCTAACGCGTCTAAGTGTATCTTCGGTGCTGAAGAGATTCCCTTCTTGGGATGCTTTATTGGAAAGCGTGGCCTTCGTGCGGATCCCGCCAAGGTCAAGTCCATCGTGGACTGGCCGCTTCCTCGCAACCAGAAGGATTTGCGGAAGTGGCTTGGCCTTGCCAATTACTTGCACAAGTACAGCAAGAACTATGCTGAGATGGCTCGGCCATTGTCCAATCTCCTTAAGAAGGATGCGGACTGGTGTTGGGACACCGAGCATCAAGATGCATTTGAGGCGGTCAAGGAGAGTCTCCTTCATGCACCGATCCTGGCGTTGCCAGACCCTGAACGTCCGTTCAGCGTCGTCTGTGACGCATCCGACTTTGCCATTGGCAGTGCGCTTTTACAAGCTGATGCCGATGGGCACGAACGCGTGATTGCGTTTGAGTCTCGCCAGCTTAAAGCTGCAGAGAAGAACTACCCAGTTCATGACAAGGAGCTACTTGCAATGAAGTATGCCCTTGTCAAGTTCAGGGTACACCTGCTTGGTTCGAAACCATTTGTGGTCTTTACAGACCATGCGTCGCTACGCACTGCGATTCAATCGCCTCATCTCTCGCAAAGGATGGCCAGGTGGCTGTCCTTCTTCGCGGAGTACAACTTCGAGGTGAAGTATAAGCCTGGCAGGCAGAACGATCTGGCGGACGCGTTATCGTCGCCCAGACTATGAGCTTGCTCATGTCACGACGGTGACTTCGTCTGTGACGACGTTAATCCGCGCTGCGTATGCGCGATGATACGTGTGTAGCTTTGCTACGTGCTCTGGGAGCAAGGAGTTTGAAGACTCGGACATTAAGTTGTCGGCGCGCCTGCGCGCGAGGTTACATCGCTACTCCATCGATGATGGCCTGCTGTACTACAGCACGGATGTTGAGGACACTCCCGTGTCGTAGTCCCTCATGATGAGGATCTCAAGTATCGCATCCTCTATGAGGCGCATGATACGCCGCTTAGTGGCCACCTCGGTCGTGAGAAGACCTACGGCTCGGTGAGCCTGACGTACTGGTGGCCCAAGCTTTACAAGTGGACAAGCACTTACGCACGTGTGAGACGTGTCAAAGGGTGAAGCCTTCACCGCACGCGGTGCGCCGCTGGCAAGTTTGCCTGTACCCTCTGGGTGTTGGGAGTCCATGAGTTTGGACTTTGTGTTCGGTCTTCCTAAAGACCAGGATGGGAACACAGGAATCGTGGTCTTTGTAGACCGATTGAGTAAGATGGTACATCTTGCGGCAGTGCCGGACACCATCGATGGTGAAGGTACAGCGAAGCTGTTTATCGATAGGGTGTTTCGCCAGCATGGCTTACCCGCATCGATTGTCTCTGACAGAGACCCCGTTTCACGGGCCATTTCTGGTCGTCCGTGTTTACCGTGCTGGGCACGAAGTTGGACATGTCCACGGCGGATCATCCGCAGACCGACGGTCAAACCGAACGCGCGAATCGCGTTGTGGAGGATATCCTCCGGAGCACTTGTGCCGAGAAGCCAAAGCTTTGGAGCACCATGCTCCCACTCGTTGAGTTCGCATTGAATAATGCTGTGCATGCCTCTACAGGCTACACACCGTTCTACGTGAACGGCCTCTCTCACCCACGCGTCCCGTTGACGCTACCACTCCGTGGTTCTGGGCTTGGTGGGGGAGGAGAGCTCGATGAGCGACTTGCTGAAGTCAGCCCTACTACTGTTAAGAAACAGGTTGATGATTTCCTATCAACGCGTCTGAATGTCCTTCGACATGTGCGTGACGCAATGGCTGAGAGCCAAGACAAACAAAAGGAATACGCAGATGCCAAGGGCAGACGAAATGAGCAAAGCTTTGAGGTCGGAGACCTGGTTTTATTGGCTAAAACCTACCTACACATGCAGTGACCGCGGTCTTCAAGACCAAGCTGCGGCCGCGCTTTGTGGGACCTTTCAAGGTCGTGGCCAAGAAGGGCCTGGCGTATACGCTCAACCTCCCCAAGAGGATGCGAACGCACCCGGTTTTACGTGGGCTTGCTCAAGCCGTACCGGGACGCGTCGCAGGTTAGCTCGGAGGAGCTGGCGCCGGTGGCGGAGCCACAGCGCCGGGCAGAAGACGGAACAGAGCGTCAGCTGCCCCTGCATCCGAGCCACAGACTCCACGAGCTTATCAAGCTTCTCCACGGTCGCGGCATGACCTCGCTCAAGAGCCATTAGGCGTTGAACGCCGGACTCGGGGTTCTCAACCCACGAGTCGACTTGAAAGTCATCGATCAAGGTCACCGACCGGCCGTAGGCCTGCTCCGCCTCGTTCAGAGTTCGGCTGGCGATTCACATCGCATTGCAGATCCTGCACCTGCTCAAGAGTTGCAATCAACTCCGAGCGCTGCAGCGGAGGATCGTCCTCCATCGGCTCATCAGCCTTCTCGTTTGCTTCGGCCGCCGCCGCGTTGCTCGATGAGCAGGGAGATCTCCACTTCCATGTGGAAGAGATCTTGAAGCGACGAAGTCGCCAGGGTCATACCCAATATCTTGTGAAGTGGAGGGGTTATCCTCACTCCGAGAACTCGTGGGAGTTCGAGGGCCCGCTCCGGCAAGATTGCCCAGACGTCGTGGACGCTTTTGATCAGAGTGATCTAATGCGTGCCGCGCACCAGCGACCGCGTCGTCGGTCGCTCCACGCTTCCCGCCAATAGGCCGGGAAGCGAGAGGATCAGCAGCTGCGCCCAAGCGCTGATCCTGAGCTGCAGCAGCAAATGCTGCAGAGCTCAATGGAGCATAATGGGATATCTGAGCTTGATATTGCTTTCCAAGAGTACCTTTCGCTCGACCCTTCGCGTACTCGAAGAGCTTGCGCTCGAGACGCACGTCAATCTCAGAGAAGCTGGCTCGAAGAGCCTCCATTGACGATAACTTCCGGCTCCGGTGAGCCCAAGTAGTCATCAGAGTATCATACTCAGACTCCGTCTCCCCAGGCGCCAGCGCCAACACCACAGTGCGTACCATGGGTACCGGCTGCCTGCTCGCTTGAGCTTGGAGACGAATGCGATATTCGCAATGGTTGAGACCTGTGGGGTCAAAACCGAGCGCGTAGCGCTTGACGAGTTGCCAACTCCGATACCGTGCGAGCCGCTGGCCCAATGACATGCGATGTCAACGGCCGATTCCCGAGTTGTTTTATATACTTCTCGGGATCGGGGGTTGTGAACCGATAATCCGAATGCGGATCGAGCAGAGGCTGAGCCACAGGGTGGCGGGTCACGGGAGCCTCTTGCTCATTGAGCTGCAGCTCTTGGACCTCGTCGAGGGATTAGAGATCGGAGGATCTTCCAAACCGCGCGAGGCGCGCAGCGCGTTGAGACCTTCAACGCCGGCTAGTTCAGCGAACGGATTAGGAGCACGAAGCGCTGGGCGCTCAGCGGTCGCACTCGATGCAGGGGTTCATCCTCGTGGAGTTCCCCGGGTTCCCCGACCTCGGACTCTTCATAGTCCACTGAGGTCTCCGTGAGTTCCTCAAAGAGGGCTTGGTTCGCGGTACGCGGCCGCTTGGGCTTTGGAGCCTCGGGAGTGGACATGTCCGCTGGAGGATGCCGGCGCTTGTGCTCGGCGTAGTACTCGTGTACTGAGAGCTTCTCAAGCGCGGGAGACAGGATGCCTTCGAGGCCACGGGCCGGTAGTGCACTCGGTGCGGGCGATGTGGGGCGTGAGACTGGGATCAGTCGTTGGTCAAATGACCTGAAGCAGTTGTGAGCCATACAACGGGCCGTCGGCCAGCTCTAGGAGAACTTGGAAAGTTCTGGAGCGCGGAGCTTGATGGAAGGTGACCCCGTCACACGCGTCAATGACGCTACCTCACGTGAGGCGAGTTGTCGAGTGTCGACACGTGGTGCCTTCAGTCTGGAGGGGAGAGTGTAACGGGGTTACGCAAAGAGTTACGATTATGTAGGTCACCCAATTTGGTGTGACCACACTCTCCCTAAAACAGTACTCAGTACGTGAAAGATAACAAGATATCAGTAGGTGGCTTTCGCATGTTAAGCGATACCGCATCTTGAGAGATACACGGTGAAATAGACCAATCAGTACCTCAGATATGATTTACTTACAATCGCATGTTAAGAAATACACTTGAAAATGTCAACCATTGGCTGTCATATTACTGAGGAGATCCTGGACGGAAGGAAAAATGTTAGTGACGTTCCTCAAAGTTCAACCGCATGCCACAGCTGTCTCACAGCACAACGAGGCATGGAACCTTCCCATGAAGGATAGCCTTACGCAAATTATGGTAAGATGATATGCAAGAGCCCAAGCAGATGACGCGCGTTCCGCCTCGCTCGACCCAAACCGCGAGCACATTGGAGGGTGGATTCGTAAGTCGTGGGTCGACTTTGCATATTAGAGCGAGTGGTCTTATCGACCTCTGCTTGCAGGGATCGTATAAATGAAGATCAAGATTTTGCGTTAACATTAGAAGATACTTGTCCAAAGTATTTTGTTACCGTTGCAATTCTTTATACTTTATTGACGGGAACATCAACTTATAGGGGTTTCCTATCCCTATGTACATGGGGTATGACGCTTAACATGCGAATGTAGGTGTGGCTTCACAGCCAATATATATGCATTGTAGACTAGGCTCTACTATAGTAGATAGAGACCTATATATTTACAATTCAGGGTGGCTTTGCCGCCGATCGCAATAATACATCAGTTTACTTTTAACCTTAAGATTTTCGTTGTCCTGTAAAGACTGTTACTTGAGCCTGCACGCTACTGTCGTACGCTCGTCCCTGTTCTTTGTATAAGAACGTCAAGGTAAGCTACCTGCTTAAGAGACTGCTGAGTCCGACTGTCTTCCTCTACGCTACAGTCTACGGCAGCCCCGCTGTAAATGTCAACGAATGACTCTCTGACCGACCTCAAGGTCGGTGATATTGCCGAGGTGGTCCTTCTAAAACAAGAGACCCCCGCTGAGGAGTTAAACTCTTCCTCTGTGATGAACGAGGATGCCCTGGAGGAGTTCACTTGCCAGCGCGTAAAGCGCTTGGGTTCTGAGATACTCAAGAACCCGAAGGATCCACTGTATCCCCTGGTGAAGGAGTTTTCGGACGTGGTGTCAAAGACTCCACCGTCCCAACTCCCGCCTGATCGCGGAGTGAGGCACGAGATTGATCTCGTGCCAGGCACAAAGTACTGTGTCACCAGACAATGGCCACTGCCTCGCGAGCAGTGTGAAGTCATTGACGACTTCTTCGCCGCTAAAGCGAAGGCAGGCATGGTGCGGGAGTCGAAATCCCCCACTCGACGCCCACCTTCTGTGTTCGGAGCCGAACGGGAAGTGGCGTCTGGTTCACGCTTTCAACAAGCTCAACAGCGCGACAGTGCCAGCACAGACACCCATCCCACGCAAGGATGTGTTGTTAAACAACATGGCAGGCTGTGAACTCTACAGTGCCTTGGATCTGGTGGTCGGATACTACCAGATCTTGATGCGTCAAAGTGACATCCCTTTGACGGCGGTAAGCACACCAAGCGGGATGCTTTGGGAGTGGCTAGTTATGCCAGAAGGGTTGTCAAATTCCCCAGCGACTTTTAATCGCTTGGTCACGCAGCTATTCAGACCGCTCCGTACGTTCACACAGACGCACTTCCAAATCAGCGGCCGATCGAGCACTTCGAGCGACCGTTCAAGAAACAATCGTGGCGACTGGGAGCAACCACGGAAAGAGTCAGAGGCTAGTAAAAGAAAGAAGATCTCAACAACTTCTCTTGAATAAAGTATAGCAGCCTGTATTTGAAGCAAGTCGACAGTTCTCCTAAGACATCGGACGACGATCTTCATGCAGACGGCAGGCGATTCCCCCGGAAGGGAGGCCTCCGGGACACCTCTGGAGGAACAAGGGAACACCACCCACCCGGACAACAATGCGGACTACTACATGTCCGAGCAGATCGCGGGGGCAAAGCGCAAACCAGACGGGATCGCGAGCGAAAGCAGTGACAAGAGCGACCGCAGCGACGAAAGCGAAGACGAGAATGATGAGAATCAACCGAACCGAACCCGAACCACGACCCAGCGTCAGCGATCGAAACGGAGCTGGAAGAGAAACCTGACGAGGCGATGAGACCCGAAACACCTCCACTACTTGACCAGAGACGGGAGCCTCTTAATACGCTGAATCGAAGGAAGGGGAACGGCGAGGACGGCCCATGTGGGATGACGACGACGACGAGGAAGCCGTCCAACTCACGTTCGCAGAAATGTTTGTATACCTTCACGAGGAAACCAAGAACTCGGCCTTCCACGCGGCGTGGGAAGTCGACAGCGCTAAGGAGTACCTTCGTGATATGTTTAAGGAGGTTTTTACTTCCCACCCCGTGGAACCTTTGGCAGAAAGCAAGCGTCACTACCCAGATTTGACGGAGGAGGAGACAGACGTGATGTTGCGCCTCTTCATCCAGGATGGGAAAGTTGGCAGAGCTGACGCACGAACCTGGAAAGGGCGTCTCTATGACGTAACCCGCGCGATCTACAAGTCCAAGCGTTCGCTAACCGAAGTACTCGAACACCGAATCACTACGGGACAAGCAACTCAACAGCCCATGACTAACATGTGGAGCGCAGTACCACCGAGCAGTGCTCAGGCTCCCGAAGACCAGGATGAAGACATGACAGCAGAGCCGGCATCACCTTTCCGGTTTCGCCAGGCAGTCTACTCTCCGGAAGAAATTGCCCGTCTTAGGGCTCTCTGTGAACTGAAATTCGGGTTTCCGATGGAATTACGTGAACCTACTCATGACGAAAAACGATCATCGAGGGACTCGTTGAAGGTTCGATTCTGTGCCCAATGCTGCCAGATTTCCTCAAGTGAGTTTGTAGTAACGAAGCGATGCGCAAGATTCAGAACACTATTCATGCGCAAGTGGAAGGTGATTTAGTGTTCAAGTTGCCGGACGGTTTCAAAATCTACGCCGATTTTCAAAACCGAGCGAGAATCATGGGAATAACCACGCAAGGACTCGAGACTGCAGAGCATGACAAGACTCGAGTAATTGCAATGCTCCAAGACGCGAAGCAGGTCTACTATGACCGTACGGACCACAGCATCCACTTGATATTCTGGACGAGGGAGAAGGCCACCACCTGGAATCGTGAAATTAAGTCCCTACCTTGTCGCAACAGGCAGTTTCCACTTGTTAATGCGCATCTGGAAGAGGAGTCAGCGGGCAGCGAAGGACAAGTAGAACCTGACCCAGTATGGAGACGTCAAGTCGGCCCGGACGGCATCAAGAATGAAAAGACCCAGAGACCGCTACCATGTGCGATTACTTAACTTCTCGCGCTGTCTGGACGAGGCGGCCATTGATGCCTATATTCGAGCAAATTTCTCTGGAGTATACAATACGTGGCAAGAACCGTCATCTGGCAACGTTCGACTGCAAACCGGCACATGGGACATATACTTCCGGTGGCCAGGATGCCCGAGTTTCCTCACGGGAAACAATTCCTTAACTGGAATGGGGTTAAGATTCTGATCCACCACGCCAGCGCTCGAGCCTCGCCTCCGTGCTTCAAATGCGGCACATCTGGCCATAATCAAAACCGGTGTCAACAAGCAGAAACTGCATGGAAGCAGCCAGCAATCTGTCTCACAGTAACGGCGCGTGAAATTGCACGCCTCCCCAAACGTGAGTCTACCATCTCCAGCATTAGTGACCTGCACCAACTCTGGGATAAATCGGAACCAAGTGGTGAATTGGGAGCAGACGACATCTCGCTCAGCCCGGAAGATGGAGAAAGGGAGACACCTATACAAGTATACTCAAGTCAAATCATTTAAATTTATATTATAAAAATAATAATATCGCAGACTGAGAACACGCCAGCACCAGATCCGGAGGCTTGGCAAGAACCATCGTCAACTCGTCGATGAACTGCGCAACCGCGTACACCACGAGGAAAGCGAGCACGCAATTCAAACCCTGTTCAGCCGACGGCAATTCGCCGACGCCCCGAGCCCGTGACGACGACTATCTCGACATTTCCAAACCCGTACCGCGTTCTGGACATTGCGTCCGAGGAGATTATCGACGTCACGGAGGACGGACCGTCATTTGTGGAGGAAACACAGCAAAAAATTGGCTAGAGATCCCAACAAATGAAGATGGTCGGGAAGCTGATATGGAACCTCGTCAAGGAGAAACGGGTACCAGTCAAGACGCCCGTGTTCGAGTCAATTAGGAACATTAACCTCAAGAATCCGATGCTGCAGCAATGTAATGGTGCACAGATCCTTGACTTGTGTGGACTTGAGGAAATTGACGTTCAGTCCAACGGAAACTGCCAGTACTACAGTGTAGCCATGGCGATGCTGCAAAGTGAATGTAGTAAACCCGGAAAGAGAATACGCCGGAGGCGCTGACAGCAAAGTTGAAAAAGGAAGAGTGGCCGCGGCGAATCACTTCTTCGAAGAGGAATTTCCGCATTCGTCCAGAATGAGTATTCTGCGAAAGCAAAACCATGAGGTTAGCGACCTAACGCCGGCTCAATCAGGAAAGGTACTAGGAGGCCATTTCAAGGCCATCGGGAGCTCCACTTCGGCACGAAGCGGATGTATTGACCGAACCAGCTGGGGATCCAATACAACCATACGTATGCTAGCTAAGGCCCTCAAGCGCGACATTTTTGTCGTAGAGGCGATCTCTGGCCTCGGGAAAGCAGAATACTCGCGGTTCACGTCGGGAGAAGTAGTCAGCAACGGCAAGAAATTCACGACGGTGAAAGAGCGAATCACCCGTCCAAAAGAGGTCGGCGACTGGATTGCCCACTTGAAACGACAGCTTGAGCAACGAAGGGCTCCCAATAGTACTCATTTTTGATACGAACCACTACAACTGGCTTCGTTTCTCTGGGGTAGCCAGCAGGAGCAACGAGAGCGGCCAGGAGGGCAACCACGGAACCTGAAGCGGAAGCGGCGATGGACTGTAACGAAGACTTTCCCATGGGGAACCCGCAGCCAGCCGAAGGAAACCGAATCGAAACCAAACGTGTATAACCAGGAGAAATCTCCAGCTGAACACAAGGAGGAGGACGCCATTGAACGACACGGTGGCACGAGGAAGGAAGAGTTACGTGTATTCACGTCCACTGGAGTTAACGGGCTCGTACCGGCACACAGACAGCAGCTCCGTGAGCTGGATCTGGCTAAAGAAACCGGGGCCCTGCAATGGTGTCTCCAATACGAAATTACAGTCACAGTGCTCGCGCAATGGCAGCAACAACTGCTCTCTAGGGACTCGCAGGAGACGTTCACTCCGTCTCAGTCCCCGAAAACTCCAAGTGAAGATTCTCGATGGTCGGGTTCCGATCCTCCAGAGAAACCACCTGAAGGGGGAGGAATCGAGTAGCATGGAGGAGGACGGTCAATCAGGAGCGGGGCGATTTGGAGAAGCGCAGACTGACTCGACCGGTACCCGCCTTCAGGCGAAAAAGTTTCGACTGAGGTGGAACAAGAATCGTAAACAATGGGAGGAAGCAACGGAAGTGGACTTTCCCGCAGTACCCGCTACTAAGGCGGGGTGGCAAACCGCGATAGCAGCCCAACCCATCCTACTTCGCTCAATGATTCATCTCCACCCATCACCAAATTTTCTGCTAAGCGAAATGACGGAAGCACATTTGGATTCGTGGACCAAAATCGAGAGATTGAAGGTACTAATTCACAGCATGAGGCAACTCGCGGAATCACAAAATGTATCAGATCCGCCTAACGCTGACTGGATACGGGCTTGCATCAGGGATTTTGAGCACCAGGAGGACATCGAGGTGCTCAACCTCCACCCTTCTGACCTGTGGTCGATTCTCAAAAAGCAGGACTACGGGGGTCTCAATTACTCAAACTCTGTCGAAAGGCGGATAGTAAAACCCTGGCTCGGATGATCATAGCAGCCATCATTTACACGGAGGAAGTCCATTTGATGATGCCGCCTGATGGTACGCGTGTCCCGCGGACGTTAATGGCGCAACTCAAATTACTTTTGCTATGCTGGAAACACACCCTCACATTCATGCTCTTCTGAGTAGAGCTGACTCAACTGGATTGTGGGCCCACTTGGAAGCCTTATTGGGGAAATGGAGTTCTCGCCGTCGAACCATCACAGTACCATTGAGAGGCCGCCCTCTCCAGAATACTAGGATGGTTGGAGTCACAGCACCAGCGAATCAGTCTCTGAATGGAGACTACTACAGTGATTTATACAATACGGCTCAATTATTTGCATCAGTGCCAGACAGACCCAGACAGTCTCGACGCAACAAATACTCAAAAACGTTTGCATAGTCAGAACTTACGGGGTTTGCAGCCAAATCCCGTCGCCACTGGATGAGTGGGTGGAAAAGACGGAAAGGAAGCAAAAGTCCTGATTTAATTTTTGTACAAGATACGCAACTACATACAGAAGAAGACATCCAGGAACAGAAGTCCCAGTGGGACCGTACCTGGAAACGAAAGCACATGAACACGTCACTTAGTTACTGGACCACAACGGCCACTAAATCCGCAGGCTTGGGAATCCTAGTATCCCCAGAAATATGCGGCAGGGTAAAACCGTGGAGGAAAGCCCAGTGGACATCTCGAATAATGGCGGTAGAACTAGACAAGTGGCTCTTAATCAACATTTACGCGCCACCCGACCCCAAACAAAGGGAACTTTTTACGGTGAAGTGGATCAATGGGTCCAAAACCATGAGTCGGTAATCATTGCAGGCGATTTTAACTGTGTTCTGGATCACAAACGCGACAGACGTACGCATAGGGCAGCAGGGAGAGGATCAACCGAAAGTGCGCAACTGCAACAACTTTTACGGAAGAATGATTTCACAGATGCTACATTGTTAACTCGGCACTTGGAAGAAGAAGACAATGAATATGACCCTCTCAAATTTTTTTACGTTCTGGCGAAATGACGGTGCGAGTAGGATAGACAGATATTACGTGAAAGGAGAACCGTACACCCAGGTGCAGTGGGTGGACGTGAACGCCGCTGCGTGGAATTCTGATCACCGTGAAGTCCGTTTAGAAGTCTCCTCCGCGACCGGGGCACAGCACCACGGAACCACGAAGACGTATTACCCAATACAAAGCGGCCGCCCAAAGCGCATTCAAGATGCGATAACAGCCAGACTAGACCCGATCATTAGTGCTCTGGAATTATGCGATAACCCTGTCAAAGAATGGGATAATGTTGTCCAAAATATCCAGAGAATGCTCGTCCAGGTAAAAACGGATGATAAAAAACAAACCCGCCGCTATTTTGAAAGCATCCGGGCAGCCACCACCACAATATACGAGTCAAGAACGGAAATTCAACAAGCAGAGCAAGTTAATGCTCGGCAGACAGCAGCTCGATCATTTGGTCGCGCACTGCAACCTACCATTGAGAACACTAGACTGTTTTTTCAACGAAATGCTGATCGCCAAAGAGATCAAACAATCTCCGCCATCGACCCATCACCGGGTCATTTCTACAATGATGACTATCCGATTGAGGAACGCATGGCAGCAGAGCGGAGCCATAGTTTAGGGGCATCGCATGCTACGGTTCACCCAGCCAACCTGGAGGCTAAATTCAAAAAGTTGGTCAATGTTCCTGACAGTCAAAAATTAACAGAAGAGGAAGCCCAAAATCTTGTAACTCCTATTCACCAAGGTGAAATCAGAGCGGTAATTGACCAACTCAAACGCCACAAGAGTGGGGGACAACAGGCCTCAACCATGACTTTTACAAAGACTTTAAAGACGAATTGGCGTCCGGGCTGACCAGGTTATTTAACGCGGTCCTAGATGGAAAAGGGGTGCCGGACTCTTTCTTAGAGGCTATCATAGTACCTCTTCGGAAAAAGGGGACTCGACTGACGCCATGGACTACAGGCCAATTTTGTTATTGAACACAGCGTACAAATTATTTAGCCGCATTATAGCGGAGCGTGTACACGAAGTCTTGTCAAAACTAATTAGTCCTTCTCAACATGGGTTCGTCAGGGGATGGTCAATCGATAAAGCGGCTACAATTCTCCGAGCAACAACTGATACTAGCAACGATGATTCAAGTGATTGGGAGGAAGGTCAGGTGTCTTTGAGCATTGACATACGAAAAGCCTACGATGCCCTTGATCGTCATTTCCTGAAATTGATTCTTCGTGAATATGGATTTAATTCGAAGTTTACGAATGTCATCGATGACATCCATGAAGGGACCATTGCCCGATTTTTGGTAAACGGACAACTCTCTCAGGACTGGCAAGTGAGATCAGGCACACGCCAGGGTTGTCCGGTTGCCCCTCTTCTTTCAACCTCGCAATACACACGCTAGCCCAAGCGATAAACAGGAGCTCCAACATCAAAGGAATCCGAATTGCTGGGCCTCATGGATATCGCCACAAATTCACAGGATTCGTGGATGATAGCACCATTTTCTCGACTCACTGAAAGAGTTGGATACGGTCAAACAACTTCTCAATGATTTTGGAGAGTTGTCCGGCCTCCATGTACAGCCAAAGCAAAGTGTACTAATTGGTCTCAATACCCGGAACACCCTCACAGTGTGGAACGGGTTTCCTGTTTTGCAACCACACGAGACGACTAGGCAACTGGGGTATTGGATAGGGAACCGGGATGCCACAAACGAAAACTGGAACATCCGCATTGAAAAATTCAAAGAAGGTTACGCATCGCGACAACAATGAGTAACTCTGTGGTGCAAAGAGTGCAGTTATTTAATGCAGTCGCGTTACCGTCGATTCTGTACACGGGTAAGCAGTACCTACCATCCAAGAAAATGCTAGTAAGACTGGACAATTTGCAGAAAATGTTTGTATGGAAGGGATCCACCTTAACGGAGCCATCCCGACACAAACTTAGTCCCGCTTTAGTTTTTCGCCCGTCCAGGCAGGAGGACTAGGACTACAGAGTATTTCCCGAGCGCTCCGTGCAACTAGATGTAATTTGGCCGAAAGATGGATTAATGGGGCCGATGATGTCTACAAGGAAGCATGGCATAACGTCGTTCACCCCGGGGTGGAAACCAATAAGCACTGCTGCTCATTCCGACCCACGACAGATGAAATGATTAGAAAAAACTGATAGGGTGTCAAGGAATGACTAGAGTCTCCGCGCAATGCATTGGCAAATTGGAGCTCTGGGAAGCCCAAACTCAATCAGTATCTACTTTGCTCCTTTTCGAAGCCGCGCAGCCTCCACCGCAGACACAGAGCACAACGTACACCTCCTATTACTGGACGGACGAGCAGACTTTAGGATACTCCACTACTGCGAATCCATGGAGAAAAACTTTCCCGGAAGGCACAGACTTTTGCTCCAATCGTCCTGGGTTGATAATGCAGCAGTTGTGGACAGCCAAGGGAAACCTCTGCGACAAAAGACTTTCCGATGATTAAAAATTGCTCCATTCAAGACATAACAACTTTCAGCGCTCGAGATTATGACGACTACGGAATTCACTGTATTAAGATTCGACCACCAATGACGGAACCAAGCTGCCGCTTTACGAATCCGCGTAAGATTCAAAACTGGTGCAGTTACGTCTCTGCCAGTGTGCCTTGTAATATGTGGAGCGTACATGGCGAAGAAGTAAAGGCTTTTCTTTGCCGACACTACACCACCGTCTTTATTGGACCGTGCAAGAACTCAAGGAAACGCAGGTGATTGCAGCAAGTAAGGGCAGCAGGGACAATCTACCAGTTTTTCACATGATCAAAGGAGACGACGGATGGGAGTGAAATGGCATGGGTGGATGCACACTGCCAGTCCAGTGATTACTACCAGGAATTACAAGCATGTATAGGGGAGTTGGCATTAGTTTCCGAGCACACCCCAAGAAAGTAAGTACCCGTGGCAAGCGCACAAGGATACGCATGCGAAGCATATCGCCAAAGCTTTACGGAAACAGCGCACTAAACGGTCCAAGCTCCACAACTACTACAACTTGAACCCGATGATAGACAAGATAAAAACTCGAGCTGAGCAATCAGAGTGGGGCCAAGCAGCTCTCCAACAAAGCCCTGCACAACTCTGGAATAGGGATGGGCTGTACACGGACTACCAGAACTGGACTATCTACCGCATTGCTTTGGGAGTGCTCAGCCTGAGGCACCCGGGATGGCCCCAAAACCGAGGATGCCCGGAAGCGCAATGTCAATGTCCTGAAGAAACGATTGATCACCTTATCTGGGACTGTGACAAAGCAATCAAGGCATTGGCAGCATGGATCCGTCCTTGGCTGGGAGGACAATGCACCGACACACGTACAGGAACTTCGCAACGCTGCAGCCAGCAGGACAGCACCTACCATATCGATATCATTTTGGCGTTTGCTCAGTAGTGTATTGGAAGATGGACGTACCAACACACTGAAGCGATGCGAATGCTCTGGCAAATTTGGGCGACAACTACACCCGCAATGTTATGGCGGTTACGAGTTGATGCGGTCTTCAATGAAAACCACATCAATCAGGAAGTCACCACAGCCGCGGTCACCACAGCAGAACAATACCAAGTCCACGCTATCTCGAGTGCGTGGAAACGAAATCCAGTGAAAAGGGTACAAGGAATTTGTCTGGGCATGTGCCAACAATTAATGAACATAGCAAACCGACACCCTACGCCAACGGAGATACAAGCATGTGTCCTTGATGTCGCCTACAAGAAGACAGCACAGGGCACGTGGAATGGAGGCTGGGTATTATACCAGCACGGCAGCGGCACAACCTGGGAGGCAACAAATGCCAGCAGTTTGACGACGGCAGCGCACCACTCCCAAATCGAAGTGGTGAAGCAAGTGGTTCTCCACGGGCTCCAAAAGCTCCAGACAGAAACTCCGCTACACCGCGCATTTTTGAGAGTGAATACTCTGGACAAGAAGCTCCGGAGACATTTGGAACAAAAGGACAACAACATGACGGATCTCCGAACAATTACGAACAAGGTATTTGGAATTATCTGGGAGCAACCATCAACTGCGAGGCTCAAAGCCGCGAAGTTTCTCGCAACTATGGGAACTACTCAAGAGATCAACATAAACGCCACCAACACAAGCGCAATATCTGACTTCATACGAACATCGGCACCGCAACACTCTGCGAGTGTTGCAGGTGCCGCAAGAAAGACACCATACATTGTCTCGCGTCTTACTGCATATCAGGCTTCTATAGCAAACAAAAAGTAAAAATAACACCAAATAGAAGGCCATTTTAACACGTTCACACAGACGTATTTTGACGACATCTTCGTCCATAGCCGAGCCGAGCAAGGCCATACGGCTATGGAGGTGCATTTGAAGCACCTCCGTGGAGTGTTCGAGGTCATGAGAGCCAACAAGCTCTATGCCAACATCGACAAGTGTGTCTTTGCGGCCCCCGAGATCAAGGTTCTCGGTTGCTTTGTCAGCAACGTAGGAGTCCGGGCAGACCCGAGAAGGTGAAGGCCATCTCTGCTTGGCCAACACCTCGGTCTCAGAAAGACCTTCGAAAGTGGTTGGGTCTAGCCAACTACCTGCACAAGTATAGTGCCGGCTATGCGAGTCTGGCTAAACCTCTGTCAGACCTCCTTAAGAAGGACTGTGACTGGTGCTGGGAGCACCGTCACCAAGACGCTTTCGACAAAGTCAAAGCAAGTCTGCAGCAAGCACCGGTCTTGGCACTGCCAGACGAGACGAAGCCGTTCAGCATCGTCTGTGACGCTTCCGACTATGCAATCGGTTGCGCACTACTTCAGAACGACGCGGACGGACGCGAGCGAGTTATCTCGTTCCAGTCCAGGCAGCTCAAAGCGGCCGAACGGAATTACCCAGTTCATGATAAGGAACTCCTTGCCATGAAGTATGCGCTCGTGAAGTTCCGAGTGCATCTTCTGGGCTCCAAGCCCTTTGTGATCTATACGGATCACGCGTCTTTGCGGACGGCGACTAACTCGCCACAACTCACAGAGAATGGCGCGTTGGCTGTCATTCTTCGCGTAATACAACTTCCGCGTTGAATACAAGCCCGGCCAGCTTAACGTGCTTGCCGACGCGCTCTTGCGTCGTCCAGACTATGAGTTAGCTCATATTAGTCGAGTGACGACAGATCTGTACGATCGGATACGCATGGCGTATCGAGAGGACGAGTCTCTCGCTCCTCTAGTACGGTTCCTGTCCGCTGGGAAGGACGCCAAATCGGAGTGGCTTACGCCACGACAGAGGTCTCACCTCCATCGGTATGCGTGGACCGATGTCTTCTTCATTACAGAGTGGATCCCACTGACCCTCCTCGGGTTGTGGTCCCTCATGATGAAGACCTGAAGTACGACATGCTTCAGGAGGCGCACGACGCGCCATCTCGGCCGCAAGAAGACCTACCAGTCGGTCTCACAGTCTTTCTGGTGGACCCACATGTACAAGTGGGTCGCCAACTATGTGAGGACATGCAGAACATGTCAGCGAGTGAAACCCGCAGGTCATGCCTCGGCTCCTTTACAGAGCCTTCCAGTCCCTATGGACTGCTGGAAGTCGATGAGTCTCGACTTCATCTTTGGTCTTCCAGCTGACGGGCACGGCAACACCGGAATTTTGGCTTCGTGTGCCGTCTGAGCCAGATGGTGCATTTAGCACCTGTGCCTGATACGGTCACGGGCGAACACGCCGCTCGTCTGTTTATTGACGGCGTGTTCCGCTATCATGGCCTCCCGGAGGAGAATTTTTGGGGTCAACCGCTGCGCAGGTCAAATCCTGCGCAACACTTTTTTGGGTCAAATTTGGTTCACATTGACCACAAATTGACCCACGAAAAAGTCATGTTTATATTGTGTTATACCTATAAAACAACATATATATTTGATGATTTTGTTTATCATTTCCTAAGGGTTTTAATTAAGCCACCGATTTTTGGCAAAGTGGTTCTCGAAGTCTGGGCCAAGTGCAAGAACTAATAGAGATGGGTATAAACAGCACATCAGTGTGATAGTACCTCCGCGTTTACGTGGGCATGCAGGCAAGCCGGCGAAATGTTGGGGGACTTTAAGTGGTTTGGGGTGAAGCACTAGCATAAGGTTACCGGTTAGGCCGTGCAGCAGTGCGAAACTTATGTTGTTTGAGTACCCAACATTAAGTATAGTGAAATCAAGACGTTTTTTTAAGCACGGACTCTGATTTAGTATAAAAGTATATTGCATTAATTAACGGAAGTTTCAAATATGAAATTGCTTGATGTATTCAAATGATATGGGTTACAGACAACGACGGAAAAATCCGACAGACACTAAATCCGACACTTCAACTCATCAGTAATCAACCTCCATACAAAATAAATATTTTATTTTAGCCAATCATATTGCATTTGAAGCAAGTTTGCGCCAATGGCCTACGATAAAAAAATGACTGGCGAGGACGTAAAACTTCACCGTCTTGCGGGTAATTCTATGTTTCATTTTGTCCTATGACGCGAGTGGAGAGGAGCTACACCATCAAGCAGAAGCGCGAGGCGCTGTCAGTCGTAGAGCGGGCCGGAGTAGGGACTGCTTCCCAACTGCTCAAGATACCCCGTGGCACGCTCTACGACTGGAAGAAGAAGGGAGCAGCTATTGAAGCGTTCAAGGGCCATGCAACATCGCGGTCTCTTAAAGGTCAGGGGCGCAAGGAACTATTTCCTGGCGCCTTGGACCTTTGTTGTCAAGTAGACGCCTCGACCAGCTGCAGCATACCGGTAAGATACCGGTATGACCTTCACTCAGTGGGACCGCAATCATTCCTGTGTTTACGGGACACTGATGATGAGACGCTGTTTACGCTACAGGGATTACGGGACACGTGGGTACAAGATTGTGGGTACAAGATAGGCATCCACGTGGCAGTCGCTGATTGGCTGAAGTAACTCAGTATCCAGTAAAGAATCCAGTGTAGTGTATCCAGTAGAATATTCAGTAGGCTTAGAGGTAGCAAGGAGTTTGCGAACTAAGGACCTAAATCAATCACTTTGCATTTTGCCATCAATCGACCAAAGCCTTTTGGTTATGAGCCCAAGCCCCGTCTTCCCTGACCAAGACCCCGACTACGCCTTCGCCATGGACGCCACCCCGACCACGACCGCCCGCATCAACAAGTTCGACGGAACCAACTTCCACACGTGGAAGTTCAAGATGCAGATGGTGCTCGAGGAGCGCGAACTGTGGGAAGTGACAAGTGGGGAAGTGAAGCTGGAGCACTGCCAGACTGCGGCGGATCAAGCGCTCTTCCGGAAGAAGTCGCGCAAGGCACTGGCGATCGTCTGTCTCGCGATGGAGGACTCGCAGCTGCCGTTGGTTCGCTCGGCCAAGGACGCGCATGATGCATGGTCAAGACTGGAAGGGCACTTCGAGAAGAAGAGTTTGGCCAACAAGCTCTTTCTTCGTCGACGTTTCTTTACGACGATGATGGACGAAGGTGATGATGTGCTGGGGCACATTAACAAGCTCAAGACACTGGCGGAGCAGCTCGACGCGGTTGGCGCTCCGGTCAGCGAGGACGACTTGGTGATCACGCTTCTGGGCAGTTTAAGCGAGTCGTACCAGTTCCTCATCACGGCGTTGGAGACCAGGGCGGACTCGCTGTCGTGGGAACTCGTGACGTCTCGGCTCCTGCATGAGGACATGAAGCGCAAGGAGCAAGGTGGCGGCGTCGATGGAGCCGCGCACGGGCAAGGCCAAGCGTTTATGACAAGCGACAACAAGCGCAAGGGTCGACAGGCGCAGAAGACTAGTGCCTGTCACTACTGTGGCGAGCACGGACATTGGATCGCCAAGTGTCCGGTGCGGATCCGCGAGAACGCGGAGCGGCAGAGGCCACAACGAGCGAATGTCGCTCAGAGTGAAGACGATTCTGGCGACTTCCTCTTCTCGGTTGGTGGCAACACGGGTGCCTCCAAGTCGAATGGAGTGTGGCTGGTCGACTCGGGTGCGACGCAGCACATGACGTACTCGAAGGAGTACATGAAGAACTACAAGAAGATCTCTCCGGTGGACGTGCATCTCGCGGACGACGGTGTGGTTCAGGCTGTGGGGACCGGCGACATTGTGATGTCGATGAAGACTCCGCGAGGCATGAAGAAGGGTGTGCTCACGAGTGTGTGGCATATCCCGAAGTTGTCGCGCAACCTGTTTTCGGTTGGTCGGTTCACCAAGGACGTCGGGCCAGTCACCTTCGAGAGCGACGGATGCTTCGCGGAAACGAAGGGTCTCAAGTGGAAGCTCGGCGCTCGTGAGGGCAAAGGGCTGTTCAAGCTGTGCATGACTCCGATGATGCCTGACGAGGCCAATGTGGCAAGTTTGAAGGGTCGCAAAGGGGACACCACGTCGTACCTCTGGCACCTTCGACTTGGCCACATCGGCCATGGCGGTCTAGACGCCATCGTCAAGAAGGGCTACGGTACTGGCATTGACATGACGTCGGTGAAGCAGTGGGAGCTGTGCGACGGATGCTCACTCGGCAAGCAAACGCGAGTGAGCTACATGAAGTCGTCTCCGAACCGTGCGAAGCAAGTGCTGGAGGTCGTTCACAGCGATGTGTGCGGTCCGATGCAGACGCCAACTTTTGGTGGCAAGCGCTACTTCGTCACGTTCATCGACGATAAGTCGCACTTCTGCGTCGTGTACCTGCTGCGGAACAAGTCTGAGGTGGCCGCCAAGTTCGCTGAGTTTGTGGCATTTGCTGAAACTCAAACCGACAAACGTGTGAAAGTGCTTCGGAGTGACAACGGAGGCGAGTACACTTCCGGTGCGATGGCCAAGTTCTGCAGCGACCGCGGGATCGTGCAGAAGTTCACACCACCGTACACTCCTCAGCTGAACGGAGTCGCCGAGCGAATGAACCGGACGTTGGTGGAATGTGCGCGCTGCATGTTGGAACATGCCGGATTGTCCAAGTCGTATTGGGGTGAAGCGGTGATGACAGCTACGTTCCTCCGTAATCGGTGTCCGACACGCGCCATAAGCCATGACAAGTCGCCGCACCAAGTCTGGACAGGCAAGAAACCGCTGCTGACGAACCTGAAAGTGTTCGGTTGCCACGCATACGTGACGGTTCCGAAAGAGAAACGTACCAAGTTTGATGCTCGGTCGGTGCGTTGCCGTTTCCTCGGGTACTCGGAGCACGAGAAAGCGTATCGGTTTGAAGAACTAGAGAGCGGTCGCATGTTGGTGAGCCGCGACGCGCAGTTTATGGAAGACGTCTTCGACGGTGGGAGACGCAGTTACGATCAAGAAGTTGTTGTGGAACTTCAAGATGAAGAAGTGACGGATCAAGATTCGTCGCAGTCGGATGACAACAACGAAGAAGAGGAAGAAGCTGCGCGGGACGAAGACTTCGAGCCCGGCAGCAAGCGACACCCGCGGACGCAGTCACTGGAGGAAGCCGTGGAGATTCCAAGTGCCAAGCGGTATGCGTCGCAGAGTCGACACCAGACTCTGGACGAAATGTCTGCTACGGCACAAGAAAGTGGGAGCTTTGAAGCTGCGTACGTCGTGGATTCAGTGGGAGAAATGCCGACAACGTTCAAGTCGGCGATGGAATCCAGCGACACAGTCAAGTGGAAGGAGGCCTGCGACTCGGAAGTTACGTCACTCCGCAAGAACGACACGTGGGATGTCGTACCATTGCCGAAGGGACGCAAGGCGATCGGCTGCAGATGGGTGTTTCGAGTCAAGGAAAACCAAGCTGGAGAGATCGAGCGGTTCAAGGCGCGACTGGTGGCCAAGGGATTTTCGCAGAAGTATGGCATCGACTACGATGAGACCTTCGCACCAGTGGCCAAGTTCACGTCGATTCGGGCAGTGCTGAGCATGGCTGCCAAGTATGGTCTCAAGCTGCACCAAATGGACGTCAAGACAGCCTTCCTGAACGGAGTTCTTGACGAAGACATCTACATGGCGCAGCCGGACGGCTATGTGGACGAAAACCATCCGGACCACGTATGCAAGCTCAAGCGGTCGCTGTATGGACTGAAGCAGTCGCCGCGCATGTGGAACCATACCATCGACGACTTCATGCTGAAGATGGGGTTCAAGAAGTGCGAGTCCGACCACTGCGTCTACATCAAGCGGAATGATCAAGAGATGATATTCGTGGTGCTGTACGTGGACGACCTGATCCTGGCAAGCAGCAACGACGACCTGCTGCAATCGACCAAGCGCGCGCTGAGTGAACGCTTCGAGATGACGGACCTCGGCGAGCTCGAGTATTTCCTCGGGATGGAGATCAAGAACGACCGCGACTCCGGAAAAGTGACGGTGCGGCAGACCAAGTTCCTCAAGTCGATCCTGACCAAGTTCGGCATGCAAGACAGCAAGCCTGTGAAGACGCCTCAGGACCCCGGACTCAAACTGACCAAGAACATGTGCGAGGGTGGCTGCAAGCACGAAGACACCATGAAGAACGTGCCATATCGGAGTGCCGTCGGAGGCATCATGTACCTGATGGTCGCGACACGTCCGGACCTCGCTGCGGCAGTAGGAGTTCTGAGCCAGTTTGCGGCTGATCCGTGTCCGACGCACTGGCAAGCTCTCAAGCGTGTGCTGCGGTATCTGCAGGCGACACCAACGCACGGACTCGAGTTCTCACGCAAAGACGGTTTCGGCGTGTGTGGTTACTCGGATGCGGACTGGGCTGGTGACATCGAGTCTCGACGGAGTACAAGCGGCTACGCGTTCATGATGAACGGCGGATGCATCAGCTGGAGAAGCAAGAAGCAGCGGACGGTGGCGCTGTCATCTACGGAAGCCGAGTACATGGCACTATCGGAGGCGACACAAGAGGCAGTGTGGCTCAAGGTGTTTCTGTGTGAACTCGGCGAGATGAAGAGCGACGATCCTGTCAAGATCTACGAGGACAACCAAGGCTCCATCGCGCTGGCCAAGAACCCCGAGTTCCACAAGCGCACCAAGCACATCGACATTCGCTACCACTTCGTGCGCGAGAAGGTGGAAGACGGTCAAGTGGTGCTACAGTATGTTTCGACTACCGACATGCTGGCCGACATCATGACGAAAGCGATCACTGCTGTGCAGTTCGAAGTTCTTCGGAGCAAGTTGGGGATCCAAGGCGCAACAGCTGTCAAGTCGAGTGGAAGTGTTGTCAAGTAGACGCCTCGACCAGCTGCAGCATACCGGTAAGATACCGGTATGACCTTCACTCAGTGGGACCGCAATCATTCCTGTGTTTACGGGACACTGATGATGAGACGCTGTTTACGCTACAGGGATTACGGGACACGTGGGTACAAGATTGTGGGTACAAGATAGGCATCCACGTGGCAGTCGCTGATTGGCTGAAGTAACTCAGTATCCAGTAAAGAATCCAGTGTAGTGTATCCAGTAGAATATTCAGTAGGCTTAGAGGTAGCAAGGAGTTTGCGAACTAAGGACCTAAATCAATCACTTTGCATTTTGCCATCAATCGACCAAAGCCTTTTGGTTATGAGCCCAAGCCCCGTCTTCCCTGACCAAGACCCCGACTACGCCTTCGCCATGGACGCCACCCCGACCACGACCGCCCGCATCAACAAGTTCGACGGAACCAACTTCCACACGTGGAAGTTCAAGATGCAGATGGTGCTCGAGGAGCGCGAACTGTGGGAAGTGACAAGTGGGGAAGTGAAGCTGGAGCACTGCCAGACTGCGGCGGATCAAGCGCTCTTCCGGAAGAAGTCGCGCAAGGCACTGACGATCGTCTGTCTCGCGATGGAGGACTCGCAGCTGCCGTTGGTTCGCTCGGCCAAGGACGCGCATGATGCATGGTCAAGACTGGAAGGGCACTTCGAGAAGAAGAGTTTGGCCAACAAGCTCTTTCTTCGTCGACGTTTCTTTACGACGATGATGGACGAAGGTGATGATGTGCTGGGGCACATTAACAAGCTCAAGACACTGGCGGAGCAGCTCGACGCGGTTGGCGCTCCGGTCAGCGAGGACGACTTGGTGATCACGCTTCTGGGCAGTTTAAGCGAGTCGTACCAGTTCCTCATCACGGCGTTGGAGACCAGGGCGGACTCGCTGTCGTGGGAACTCGTGACGTCTCGGCTCCTGCATGAGGACATGAAGCGCAAGGAGCAAGGTGGCGGCGTCGATGGAGCCGCGCACGGGCAAGGCCAAGCGTTTATGACAAGCGACAACAAGCGCAAGGGTCGACAGGCGCAGAAGACTAGTGCCTGTCACTACTGTGGCGAGCACGGACATTGGATCGCCAAGTGTCCGGTGCGGATCCGCGAGAACGCGGAGCGGCAGAGGCCACAACGAGCGAATGTCGCTCAGAGTGAAGACGATTCTGGCGACTTCCTCTTCTCGGTTGGTGGCAACACGGGTGCCTCCAAGTCGAATGGAGTGTGGCTGGTCGACTCGGGTGCGACGCAGCACATGACGTACTCGAAGGAGTACATGAAGAACTACAAGAAGATCTCTCCGGTGGACGTGCATCTCGCGGACGACGGTGTGGTTCAGGCTGTGGGGACCGGCGACATTGTGATGTCGATGAAGACTCCGCGAGGCATGAAGAAGGGTGTGCTCACGAGTGTGTGGCATATCCCGAAGTTGTCGCGCAACCTGTTTTCGGTTGGTCGGTTCACCAAGGACGTCGGGCCAGTCACCTTCGAGAGCGACGGATGCTTCGCGGAAACGAAGGGTCTCAAGTGGAAGCTCGGCGCTCGTGAGGGCAAAGGGCTGTTCAAGCTGTGCATGACTCCGATGATGCCTGACGAGGCCAATGTGGCAAGTTTGAAGGGTCGCAAAGGGGACACCACGTCGTACCTCTGGCACCTTCGACTTGGCCACATCGGCCATGGCGGTCTAGACGCCATCGTCAAGAAGGGCTACGGTACTGGCATTGACATGACGTCGGTGAAGCAGTGGGAGCTGTGCGACGGATGCTCACTCGGCAAGCAAACGCGAGTGAGCTACATGAAGTCGTCTCCGAACCGTGCGAAGCAAGTGCTGGAGGTCGTTCACAGCGATGTGTGCGGTCCGATGCAGACGCCAACTTTTGGTGGCAAGCGCTACTTCGTCACGTTCATCGACGATAAGTCGCACTTCTGCGTCGTGTACCTGCTGCGGAACAAGTCTGAGGTGGCCGCCAAGTTCGCTGAGTTTGTGGCATTTGCTGAAACTCAAACCGACAAACGTGTGAAAGTGCTTCGGAGTGACAACGGAGGCGAGTACACTTCCGGTGCGATGGCCAAGTTCTGCAGCGACCGCGGGATCGTGCAGAAGTTCACACCACCGTACACTCCTCAGCTGAACGGAGTCGCCGAGCGAATGAACCGGACGTTGGTGGAATGTGCGCTGCATGTTGGAACATGCCGGATTGTCCAAGTCGTATTGGGGTGAAGCGGTGATGACAGCTACGTTCCTCCGTAATCGGTGTCCGACACGCGCCATAAGCCATGACAAGTCGCCGCACCAAGTCTGGACAGGCAAGAAACCGCTGCTGACGAACCTGAAAGTGTTCGGTTGCCACGCATACGTGACGGTTCCGAAAGAGAAACGTACCAAGTTTGATGCTCGGTCGGTGCGTTGCCGTTTCCTCGGGTACTCGGAGCACGAGAAAGCGTATCGGTTTGAAGAACTAGAGAGCGGTCGCATGTTGGTGAGCCGCGACGCGCAGTTTATGGAAGACGTCTTCGACGGTGGGAGACGCAGTTACGATCAAGAAGTTGTTGTGGAACTTCAAGATGAAGAGGTGACGGATCAAGATTCGTCGCAGTCGGATGGCAACAACGAAGAAGAGGAAGAAGCTGCGCGGGACGAAGACTTCGAGCCCGGCAGCAAGCGACACCCGCGGACGCAGTCACTGGAGGAAGCCGTGGAGATTCCAAGTGCCAAGCGGTATGCGTCGCAGAGTCGACACCAGACTCTGGACGAAATGTCTGCTACGGCACAAGAAAGTGGGAGCTTTGAAGCTGCGTACGTCGTGGATTCAGTGGGAGAAATGCCGACAACGTTCAAGTCGGCGATGGAATCCAGCGACACAGTCAAGTGGAAGGAGGCCTGCGACTCGGAAGTTACGTCACTCCGCAAGAACGACACGTGGGATGTCGTACCATTGCCGAAGGGACGCAAGGCGATCGGCTGCAGATGGGTGTTTCGAGTCAAGGAAACCAAGCTGGAGAGATCGAGCGGTTCAAGGCGCGACTGGTGGCCAAGGGATTTTCGCAGAAGTATGGCATCGACTACGATGAGACCTTCGCACCAGTGGCCAAGTTCACGTCGATTCGGGCAGTGCTGAGCATGGCTGCCAAGTATGGTCTCAAGCTGCACCAAATGGACGTCAAGACAGCCTTCCTGAACGGAGTTCTTGACGAAGAACATCTACATGGCGCAGCCGGACGGCTATGTGGACGAAAACCATCCGGACCACGTATGCAAGCTCAAGCGGTCGCTGTATGGACTGAAGCAGTCGCCGCGCATGTGGAACCATACCATCGACGACTTCATGCTGAAGATGGGGTTCAAGAAGTGCGAGTCCGACCACTGCGTCTACATCAAGCGGAATGATCAAGAGATGATATTCGTGGTGCTGTACGTGGACGACCTGATCCTGGCAAGCAGCAACGACGACCTGCTGCAATCGACCAAGCGCGCGCTGAGTGAACGCTTCGAGATGACGGACCTCGGCGAGCTCGAGTATTTCCTCGGGATGGAGATCAAGAACGACCGCGACTCCGGAAAAGTGACGGTGCGGCAGACCAAGTTCCTCAAGTCGATCCTGACCAAGTTCGGCATGCAAGACAGCAAGCCTGTGAAGACGCCTCAGGACCCCGGACTCAAACTGACCAAGAACATGTGCGAGGTGGCTGCAAGCACGAAGACACCATGAAGAACGTGCCATATCGGAGTGCCGTCGGAGGCATCATGTACCTGATGGTCGCGACACGTCCGGACCTCGCTGCGGCAGTAGGAGTTCTGAGCCAGTTTGCGGCTGATCCGTGTCCGACGCACTGGCAAGCTCTCAAGCGTGCTGCGGTATCTGCAGGCGACACCAACGCACGGACTCGAGTTCTCACGCAAAGACGGTTTCGGCGTGTGTGGTTACTCGGATGCGGACTGGGCTGGTGACATCGAGTCTCGACGGAGTACAAGCGGCTACGCGTTCATGATGAACGGCGGATGCATCAGCTGGAGAAGCAAGAAGCAGCGGACGGTGGCGCTGTCATCTACGGAAGCCGAGTACATGGCACTATCGGAGGCGACACAAGAGGCAGTGTGGCTCAAGGTGTTTCTGTGTGAACTCGGCGAGATGAAGAGCGACGATCCTGTCAAGATCTACGAGGACAACCAAGGCTCCATCGCGCTGGCCAAGAACCCCGAGTTCCACAAGCGCACCAAGCACATCGACATTCGCTACCACTTCGTGCGCGAGAAGGTGGAAGACGGTCAAGTGGTGCTACAGTATGTTTCGACTACCGACATGCTGGCCGACATCATGACGAAAGCGATCACTGCTGTGCAGTTCGAAGTTCTTCGGAGCAAGTTGGGGATCAAGGCGCAACAGCTGTCAAGTCGAGTGGAAGTGTTGTCAAG
>JAAKBD010000276.1:0-15329 GCA_012656105.1 Phytophthora syringae | reverse complement strand
AAATTTGGTTCACATTGACCACAAATTGACTGAAAAAGTCATGTTTATATTGTGTTATACCTATAAAACAACATATATATTTGATGATTTTGTTTATCATTTCCTAAGGGTTTTAATTAAGCCACCGATTTTTGGCAAAGTGGTTCTCGAAGTCTGGGCCAAGTGCAAGAACTAATAGAGATGGGTATAAACAGCACATCAGTGTGATAGTACCTCCGCGTTTACGTGGGCATGCAGGCAAGCCGGCGAAATGTTGGGGGACTTTAAGTGGTTTGGGGTGAAGCACTAGCATAAGGTTACCGGTTAGGCCGTGCAGCAGTGCGAAACTTATGTTGTTTGAGTACCCAACATTAAGTATAGTGAAATCAAGACGTTTTTTTAAGCACGGACTCTGATTTAGTATAAAAGTATATTGCATTAATTAACGGAAGTTTCAAATATGAAATTGCTTGATGTATTCAAATGATATGGGTTACAGACAACGACGGAAAAATCCGACAGACACTAAATCCGACACTTCAACTCATCAGTAATCAACCTCCATACAAAATAAATATTTTATTTTAGCCAATCATATTGCATTTGAAGCAAGTTTGCGCCAATGGCCTACGATAAAAAAATGACTGGCGAGGACGTAAAACTTCACCGTCTTGCGGGTAATTCTATGTTTCATTTTGTCCTATGACGCGAGTGGAGAGGAGCTACACCATCAAGCAGAAGCGCGAGGCGCTGTCAGTCGTAGAGCGGGCCGGAGTAGGGACTGCTTCCCAACTGCTCAAGATACCCCGTGGCACGCTCTACGACTGGAAGAAGAAGGGAGCAGCTATTGAAGCGTTCAAGGGCCATGCAACATCGCGGTCTCTTAAAGGTCAGGGCGCAAGGAACTATTTCCTGGCGCCTTGGACCTTTTGTTGTCAAGTAGACGCCTCGACCAGCTGCAGCATACCGGTAAGATACCGGTATGACCTTCACTCAGTGGGACCGCAATCATTCCTGTGTTTACGGGACACTGATGATGAGACGCTGTTTACGCTACAGGGATTACGGGACACGTGGGTACAAGATTGTGGGTACAAGATAGGCATCCACGTGGCAGTCGCTGATTGGCTGAAGTAACTCAGTATCCAGTAAAGAATCAGTGTAGTGTATCCAGTAGAATATTCAGTAGGCTTAGAGGTAGCAAGGAGTTTGCGAACTAAGGACCTAAATCAATCACTTTGCATTTTGCCATCAATCGACCAAAGCCTTTTGGTTATGAGCCCAAGCCCCGTCTTCCCTGACCAAGACCCCGACTACGCCTTCGCCATGGACGCCACCCCGACCACGACCGCCCGCATCAACAAGTTCGACGGAACCAACTTCCACACGTGGAAGTTCAAGATGCAGATGGTGCTCGAGGAGCGCGAACTGTGGGAAGTGACAAGTGGGGAAGTGAAGCTGGAGCACTGCCAGACTGCGGCGGATCAAGCGCTCTTCCGGAAGAAGTCGCGCAAGGCACTGGCGATCGTCTGTCTCGCGATGGAGGACTCGCAGCTGCCGTTGGTTCGCTCGGCCAAGGACGCGCATGATGCATGGTCAAGACTGGAAGGGCACTTCGAGAAGAAGAGTTTGGCCAACAAGCTCTTTCTTCGTCGACGTTTCTTTACGACGATGATGGACGAAGGTGATGATGTGCTGGGGCACATTAACAAGCTCAAGACACTGGCGGAGCAGCTCGACGCGGTTGGCGCTCCGGTCAGCGAGGACGACTTGGTGATCACGCTTCTGGGCAGTTTAAGCGAGTCGTACCAGTTCCTCATCACGGCGTTGGAGACCAGGGCGGACTCGCTGTCGTGGGAACTCGTGACGTCTCGGCTCCTGCATGAGGACATGAAGCGCAAGGAGCAAGGTGGCGGCGTCGATGGAGCCGCGCACGGGCAAGGCCAAGCGTTTATGACAAGCGACAACAAGCGCAAGGGTCGACAGGCGCAGAAGACTAGTGCCTGTCACTACTGTGGCGAGCACGGACATTGGATCGCCAAGTGTCCGGTGCGGATCCGCGAGAACGCGGGCGGCAGAGGCCACAACGAGCGAATGTCGCTCAGAGTGAAGACGATTCTGGCGACTTCCTCTTCTCGGTTGGTGGCAACACGGGTGCCTCCAAGTCGAATGGAGTGTGGCTGGTCGACTCGGGTGCGACGCAGCACATGACGTACTCGAAGGAGTACATGAAGAACTACAAGAAGATCTCTCCGGTGGACGTGCATCTCGCGGACGACGGTGTGGTTCAGGCTGTGGGGACCGGCGACATTGTGATGTCGATGAAGACTCCGCGAGGCATGAAGAAGGGTGTGCTCACGAGTGTGTGGCATATCCCGAAGTTGTCGCGCAACCTGTTTTCGGTTGGTCGGTTCACCAAGGACGTCGGGCCAGTCACCTTCGAGAGCGACGGATGCTTCGCGGAAACGAAGGGTCTCAAGTGGAAGCTCGGCGCTCGTGAGGGCAAAGGGCTGTTCAAGCTGTGCATGACTCCGATGATGCCTGACGAGGCCAATGTGGCAAGTTTGAAGGGTCGCAAAGGGGACACCACGTCGTACCTCTGGCACCTTCGACTTGGCCACATCGGCCATGGCGGTCTAGACGCCATCGTCAAGAAGGGCTACGGTACTGGCATTGACATGACGTCGGTGAAGCAGTGGGAGCTGTGTGACGGATGCTCACTCGGCAAGCAAACGCGAGTGAGCTACATGAAGTCGTCTCCGAACCGTGCGAAGCAAGTGCTGGAGGTCGTTCACAGCGATGTGTGCGGTCCGATGCAGACGCCAACTTTTGGTGGCAAGCGCTACTTCGTCACGTTCATCGACGATAAGTCGCACTTCTGCGTCGTGTACCTGCTGCGGAACAAGTCTGAGGTGGCCGCCAAGTTCGCTGAGTTTGTGGCATTTGCTGAAACTCAAACCGACAAACGTGTGAAAGTGCTTCGGAGTGACAACGCAGGCGAGTACACTTCCGGTGCGATGGCCAAGTTCTGCAGCGACCGCGGGATCGTGCAGAAGTTCACACCACCGTACACTCCTCAGCTGAACGGAGTCGCCGAGCGAATGAACCGGACGTTGGTGGAATGTGCGCGCTGCATGTTGGAACATGCCGGATTGTCCAAGTCGTATTGGGGTGAAGCGGTGATGACAGCTACGTTCCTCCGTAATCGGTGTCCGACACGCGCCATAAGCCATGACAAGTCGCCGCACCAAGTCTGGACAGGCAAGAAACCGCTGCTGACGAACCTGAAAGTGTTCGGTTGCCACGCATACGTGACGGTTCCGAAAGAGAAACGTACCAAGTTTGATGCTCGGTCGGTGCGTTGCCGTTTCCTCGGGTACTCGGAGCACGAGAAAGCGTATCGGTTTGAAGAACTAGAGAGCGGTCGCATGTTGGTGAGCCGCGACGCGCAGTTTATGGAAGACGTCTTCGACGGTGGGAGACGCAGTTACGATCAAGAAGTTGTTGTGGAACTTCAAGATGAAGAGGTGACGGATCAAGATTCGTCGCAGTCGGATGACAACAACGAAGAAGAGGAAGAAGCTGCGCGGGACGAAGACTTCGAGCCCGGCAGCAAGCGACACCCGCGGACGCAGTCACTGGAGGAAGCCGTGGAGATTCCAAGTGCCAAGCGGTATGCGTCGCAGAGTCGACACCAGACTCTGGACGAAATGTCTGCTACGGCACAAGAAAGTGGGAGCTTTGAAGCTGCGTACGTCGTGGATTCAGTGGGAGAAATGCCGACAACGTTCAAGTCGGCGATGGAATCCAGCGACACAGTCAAGTGGAAGGAGGCCTGCGACTCGGAAGTTACGTCACTCCGCAAGAACGACACGTGGGATGTCGTACCATTGCCGAAGGGACGCAAGGCGATCGGCTGCAGATGGGTGTTTCGAGTCAAGGAAACCAAGCTGGAGAGATCGAGCGGTTCAAGGCGCGACTGGTGGCCAAGGGATTTTCGCAGAAGTATGGCATCGACTACGATGAGACCTTCGCACCAGTGGCCAAGTTCACGTCGATTCGGGCAGTGCTGAGCATGGCTGCCAAGTATGGTCTCAAGCTGCACCAAATGGACGTCAAGACAGCCTTCCTGAACGGAGTTCTTGACGAAGACATCTACATGGCGCAGCCGGACGGCTATGTGGACGAAAACCATCCGGACCACGTATGCAAGCTCAAGCGGTCGCTGTATGGACTGAAGCAGTCGCCGCGCATGTGGAACCATACCATCGACGACTTCATGCTGAAGATGGGGTTCAAGAAGTGCGAGTCCGACCACTGCGTCTACATCAAGCGGAATGATCAAGAGATGATATTCGTGGTGCTGTACGTGGACGACCTGATCCTGGCAAGCAGCAACGACGACCTGCTGCAATCGACCAAGCGCGCGCTGAGTGAACGCTTCGAGATGACGGACCTCGGCGAGCTCGAGTATTTCCTCGGGATGGAGATCAAGAACGACCGCGACTCCGGAAAAGTGACGGTGCGGCAGACCAAGTTCCTCAAGTCGATCCTGACCAAGTTCGGCATGCAAGACAGCAAGCCTGTGAAGACGCCTCAGGACCCCGGACTCAAACTGACCAAGAACATGTGCGAGGGTGGCTGCAAGCACGAAGACACCATGAAGAACGTGCCATATCGGAGTGCCGTCGGAGGCATCATGTACCTGATGGTCGCGACACGTCCGGACCTCGCTGCGGCAGTAGGAGTTCTGAGCCAGTTTGCGGCTGATCCGTGTCCGACGCACTGGCAAGCTCTCAAGCGTGTGCTGCGGTATCTGCAGGCGACACCAACGCACGGACTCGAGTTCTCACGCAAAGACGGTTTCGGCGTGTGTGGTTACTCGGATGCGGACTGGGCTGGTGACATCGAGTCTCGACGGAGTACAAGCGGCTACGCGTTCATGATGAACGGCGGATGCATCAGCTGGAGAAGCAAGAAGCAGCGGACGGTGGCGCTGTCATCTACGGAAGCCGAGTACATGGCACTATCGGAGGCGACACAAGAGGCAGTGTGGCTCAAGGTGTTTCTGTGTGAACTCGGCGAGATGAAGAGCGACGATCCTGTCAAGATCTACGAGGACAACCAAGGCTCCATCGCGCTGGCCAAGAACCCCGAGTTCCACAAGCGCACCAAGCACATCGACATTCGCTACCACTTCGTGCGCGAGAAGGTGGAAGACGGTCAAGTGGTGCTACAGTATGTTTCGACTACCGACATGCTGGCCGACATCATGACGAAAGCGATCACTGCTGTGCAGTTCGAAGTTCTTCGGAGCAAGTTGGGGATCCAAGGCGCAACAGCTGTCAAGTCGAGTGGAAGTGTTGTCAAGTAGACGCCTCGACCAGCTGCAGCATACCGGTAAGATACCGGTATGACCTTCACTCAGTGGGACCGCAATCATTCCTGTGTTTACGGGACACTGATGATGAGACGCTGTTTACGCTACAGGGATTACGGGACACGTGGGTACAAGATTGTGGGTACAAGATAGGCATCCACGTGGCAGTCGCTGATTGGCTGAAGTAACTCAGTATCCAGTAAAGAATCCAGTGTAGTGTATCCAGTAGAATATTCAGTAGGCTTAGAGGTAGCAAGGAGTTTGCGAACTAAGGACCTAAATCAATCACTTTGCATTTTGCCATCAATCGACCAAAGCCTTTTGGTTATGAGCCCAAGCCCCGTCTTCCCTGACCAAGACCCCGACTACGCCTTCGCCATGGACGCCACCCCGACCACGACCGCCCGCATCAACAAGTTCGACGGAACCAACTTCCACACGTGGAAGTTCAAGATGCAGATGGTGCTCGAGGAGCGCGAACTGTGGGAAGTGACAAGTGGGGAAGTGAAGCTGGAGCACTGCCAGACTGCGGCGGATCAAGCGCTCTTCCGGAAGAAGTCGCGCAAGGCACTGACGATCGTCTGTCTCGCGATGGAGGACTCGCAGCTGCCGTTGGTTCGCTCGGCCAAGGACGCGCATGATGCATGGTCAAGACTGGAAGGGCACTTCGAGAAGAAGAGTTTGGCCAACAAGCTCTTTCTTCGTCGACGTTTCTTTACGACGATGATGGACGAAGGTGATGATGTGCTGGGGCACATTAACAAGCTCAAGACACTGGCGGAGCAGCTCGACGCGGTTGGCGCTCCGGTCAGCGAGGACGACTTGGTGATCACGCTTCTGGGCAGTTTAAGCGAGTCGTACCAGTTCCTCATCACGGCGTTGGAGACCAGGGCGGACTCGCTGTCGTGGGAACTCGTGACGTCTCGGCTCCTGCATGAGGACATGAAGCGCAAGGAGCAAGGTGGCGGCGTCGATGGAGCCGCGCACGGGCAAGGCCAAGCGTTTATGACAAGCGACAACAAGCGCAAGGGTCGACAGGCGCAGAAGACTAGTGCCTGTCACTACTGTGGCGAGCACGGACATTGGATCGCCAAGTGTCCGGTGCGGATCCGCGAGAACGCGGAGCGGCAGAGGCCACAACGAGCGAATGTCGCGCAGAGTGAAGACGATTCTGGCGACTTCCTCTTCTCGGTTGGTGGCAACACGGGTGCCTCCAAGTCGAATGGAGTGTGGCTGGTCGACTCGGGTGCGACGCAGCACATGACGTACTCGAAGGAGTACATGAAGAACTACAAGAAGATCTCTCCGGTGGACGTGCATCTCGCGGACGACGGTGTGGTTCAGGCTGTGGGGACCGGCGACATTGTGATGTCGATGAAGACTCCGCGAGGCATGAAGAAGGGTGTGCTCACGAGTGTGTGGCATATCCCGAAGTTGTCGCGCAACCTGTTTTCGGTTGGTCGGTTCACCAAGGACGTCGGGCCAGTCACCTTCGAGAGCGACGGATGCTTCGCGGAAACGAAGGGTCTCAAGTGGAAGCTCGGCGCTCGTGAGGGCAAAGGGCTGTTCAAGCTGTGCATGACTCCGATGATGCCTGACGAGGCCAATGTGGCAAGTTTGAAGGGTCGCAAAGGGGACACCACGTCGTACCTCTGGCACCTTCGACTTGGCCACATCGGCCATGGCGGTCTAGACGCCATCGTCAAGAAGGGCTACGGTACTGGCATTGACATGACGTCGGTGAAGCAGTGGGAGCTGTGCGACGGATGCTCACTCGGCAAGCAAACGCGAGTGAGCTACATGAAGTCGTCTCCGAACCGTGCGAAGCAAGTGCTGGAGGTCGTTCACAGCGATGTGTGCGGTCCGATGCAGACGCCAACTTTTGGTGGCAAGCGCTACTTCGTCACGTTCATCGACGATAAGTCGCACTTCTGCGTCGTGTACCTGCTGCGGAACAAGTCTGAGGTGGCCGCCAAGTTCGCTGAGTTTGTGGCATTTGCTGAAACTCAAACCGACAAACGTGTGAAAGTGCTTCGGAGTGACAACGGAGGCGAGTACACTTCCGGTGCGATGGCCAAGTTCTGCAGCGACCGCGGGATCGTGCAGAAGTTCACACCACCGTACACTCCTCAGCTGAACGGAGTCGCCGAGCGAATGAACCGGACGTTGGTGGAATGTGCGCGCTGCATGTTGGAACATGCCGGATTGTCCAAGTCGTATTGGGGTGAAGCGGTGATGACAGCTACGTTCCTCCGTAATCGGTGTCCGACACGCGCCATAAGCCATGACAAGTCGCCGCACCAAGTCTGGACAGGCAAGAAACCGCTGCTGACGAACCTGAAAGTGTTCGGTTGCCACGCATACGTGACGGTTCCGAAAGAGAAACGTACCAAGTTTGATGCTCGGTCGGTGCGTTGCCGTTTCCTCGGGTACTGGAGCACGAGAAAGCGTATCGGTTTGAAGAACTAGAGAGCGGTCGCATGTTGGTGAGCCGCGACGCGCAGTTTATGGAAGACGTCTTCGACGGTGGGAGACGCAGTTACGATCAAGAAGTTGTTGTGGAACTTCAAGATGAAGAGGTGACGGATCAAGATTCGTCGCAGTCGGATGACAACAACGAAGAAGAGGAAGAAGCTGCGCGGGACGAAGACTTCGAGCCCGGCAGCAAGCGACACCCGCGGACGCAGTCACTGGAGGAAGCCGTGGAGATTCCAAGTGCCAAGCGGTATGCGTCGCAGAGTCGACACCAGACTCTGGACGAAATGTCTGCTACGGCACAAGAAAGTGGGAGCTTTGAAGCTGCGTACGTCGTGGATTCAGTGGGAGAAATGCCGACAACGTTCAAGTCGGCGATGGAATCCAGCGACACAGTCAAGTGGAAGGAGGCCTGCGACTCGGAAGTTACGTCACTCCGCAAGAACGACACGTGGGATGTCGTACCATTGCCGAAGGGACGCAAGGCGATCGGCTGCAGATGGGTGTTTCGAGTCAAGGAAAACCAAGCTGGAGAGATCGAGCGGTTCAAGGCGCGACTGGTGGCCAAGGGATTTTCGCAGAAGTATGGCATCGACTACGATGAGACCTTCGCACCAGTGGCCAAGTTCACGTCGATTCGGGCAGTGCTGAGCATGGCTGCCAAGTATGGTCTCAAGCTGCACCAAATGGACGTCAAGACAGCCTTCCTGAACGGAGTTCTTGACGAAGACATCTACATGGCGCAGCCGGACGGCTATGTGGACGAAAACCATCCGGACCACGTATGCAAGCTCAAGCGGTCGCTGTATGGACTGAAGCAGTCGCCGCGCATGTGGAACCATACCATCGACGACTTCATGCTGAAGATGGGGTTCAAGAAGTGCGAGTCCGACCACTGCGTCTACATCAAGCGGAATGATCAAGAGATGATATTCGTGGTGCTGTACGTGGACGACCTGATCCTGGCAAGCAGCAACGACGACCTGCTGCAATCGACCAAGCGCGCGCTGAGTGAACGCTTCGAGATGACGGACCTCGGCGAGCTCGAGTATTTCCTCGGGATGGAGATCAAGAACGACCGCGACTCCGGAAAAGTGACGGTGCGGCAGACCAAGTTCCTCAAGTCGATCCTGACCAAGTTCGGCATGCAAGACAGCAAGCCTGTGAAGACGCCTCAGGACCCCGGACTCAAACTGACCAAGAACATGTGCGAGGGTGGCTGCAAGCACGAAGACACCATGAAGAACGTGCCATATCGGAGTGCCGTCGGAGGCATCATGTACCTGATGGTCGCGACACGTCCGGACCTCGCTGCGGCAGTAGGAGTTCTGAGCCAGTTTGCGGCTGATCCGTGTCCGACGCACTGGCAAGCTCTCAAGCGTGTGCTGCGGTATCTGCAGGCGACACCAACGCACGGACTCGAGTTCTCACGCAAAGACGGTTTCGGCGTGTGTGGTTACTCGGATGCGGACTGGGCTGGTGACATCGAGTCTCGACGGAGTACAAGCGGCTACGCGTTCATGATGAACGGCGGATGCATCAGCTGGAGAAGCAAGAAGCAGCGGACGGTGGCGCTGTCATCTACGGAAGCCGAGTACATGGCACTATCGGAGGCGACACAAGAGGCAGTGTGGCTCAAGGTGTTTCTGTGTGAACTCGGCGAGATGAAGAGCGACGATCCTGTCAAGATCTACGAGGACAACCAAGGCTCCATCGCGCTGGCCAAGAACCCCGAGTTCCACAAGCGCACCAAGCACATCGACATTCGCTACCACTTCGTGCGCGAGAAGGTGGAAGACGGTCAAGTGGTGCTACAGTATGTTTCGACTACCGACATGCTGGCCGACATCATGACGAAAGCGATCACTGCTGTGCAGTTCGAAGTTCTTCGGAGCAAGTTGGGGATCCAAGGCGCAACAGCTGTCAAGTCGAGTGGAAGTGTTGTCAAGTAGACGCCTCGACCAGCTGCAGCATACCGGGATTACGGGACACGTGGGTACAAGATTGTGGGTACAAGATAGGCATCCACGTGGCAGTCGCTGATTGGCTGAAGTAACTCAGTATCCAGTAAAGAATCCAGTGTAGTGTATCCAGTAGAATATTCAGTAGGCTTAGAGGTAGCAAGGAGTTTGCGAACTAAGGACCTAAATCAATCACTTTGCATTTTGCCATCAATCGACCAAAGCCTTTTGAAAATGCCGATTCTTTTTATTATTCGTGGCGTTCCGGGCGGACGTATCGAGCAGAGTGAGCTGGAAGAGTACCCCAGCGAGCACTTCTACACTGTGCAGGAAAGCGCATGGATGGACTCCAATGTCTGGAAATTCTACGTAGAAAAATTTTAAAGTATGAAATACAAGCACCCGCTGTCCTTCTTCTTGACAACTTTGAGTGTCACGTATCGGAAGAAAAGGCTTTGGTCGATTGATGGCAAAATGCAAAGTGATTGATTTAGGTCCTTAGTTCGCAAACTCCTTGCTACCTCTAAGCCTACTGAATATTCTACTGGATACACTACACTGGATTCTTTACTGGATACTGAGTTACTTCAGCCAATCAGCGACTGCCACGTGGATGCCTATCTTGTACCCACAATCTTGTACCCACGTGTCCCGTAATCCCTGTAGCGTAAACAGCGTCTCATCATCAGTGTCCCGTAAACACAGGAATGATTGCGGTCCCACTGAGTGAAGGTCATACCGGTATCTTACCGGTATGCTGCAGCTGGTCGAGGCGTCTACTTGACAACACTTCCACTCGACTTGACAGCTGTTGCGCCTTGGATCCCCAACTTGCTCCGAAGAACTTCGAACTGCACAGCAGTGATCGCTTTCGTCATGATGTCGGCCAGCATGTCGGTAGTCGAAACATACTGTAGCACCACTTGACCGTCTTCCACCTTCTCGCGCACGAAGTGGTAGCGAATGTCGATGTGCTTGGTGCGCTTGTGGAACTCGGGGTTCTTGGCCAGCGCGATGGAGCCTTGGTTGTCCTCGTAGATCTTGACAGGATCGTCGCTCTTCATCTCGCCGAGTTCACACAGAAACACCTTGAGCCACACTGCCTCTTGTGTCGCCTCCGATAGTGCCATGTACTCGGCTTCCGTAGATGACAGCGCCACCGTCCGCTGCTTCTTGCTTCTCCAGCTGATGCATCCGCCGTTCATCATGAACGCGTAGCCGCTTGTACTCCGTCGAGACTCGATGTCACCAGCCCAGTCCGCATCCGAGTAACCACACACGCCGAAACCGTCTTTGCGTGAGAACTCGAGTCCGTGCGTTGGTGTCGCCTGCAGATACCGCAGCACACGCTTGAGAGCTTGCCAGTGCGTCGGACACGGATCAGCCGCAAACTGGCTCAGAACTCCTACTGCCGCAGCGAGGTCCGGACGTGTCGCGACCATCAGGTACATGATGCCTCCGACGGCACTCCGATATGGCACGTTCTTCATGGTGTCTTCGTGCTTGCAGCCACCCTCGCACATGTTCTTGGTCAGTTTGAGTCCGGGGTCCTGAGGCGTCTTCACAGGCTTGCTGTCTTGCATGCCGAACTTGGTCAGGATCGACTTGAGGAACTTGGTCTGCCGCACCGTCACTTTTCCGGAGTCGCGGTCGTTCTTGATCTCCATCCCGAGGAAATACTCGAGCTCGCCGAGGTCCGTCATCTCGAAGCGTTCACTCAGCGCGCGCTTGGTCGATTGCAGCAGGTCGTCGTTGCTGCTTGCCAGGATCAGGTCGTCCACGTACAGCACCACGAATATCATCTCTTGATCATTCCGCTTGATGTAGACGCAGTGGTCGGACTCGCACTTCTTGAACCCCATCTTCAGCATGAAGTCGTCGATGGTATGGTTCCACATGCGCGGCGACTGCTTCAGTCCATACAGCGACCGCTTGAGCTTGCATACGTGGTCCGGATGGTTTTCGTCCACATAGCCGTCCGGCTGCGCCATGTAGATGTCTTCGTCAAGAACTCCGTTCAGGAAGGCTGTCTTGACGTCCATTTGGTGCAGCTTGAGACCATACTTGGCAGCCATGCTCAGCACTGCCCGAATCGACGTGAACTTGGCCACTGGTGCGAAGGTCTCATCGTAGTCGATGCCATACTTCTGCGAAAATCCCTTGGCCACCAGTCGCGCCTTGAACCGCTCGATCTCTCCAGCTTGGTTTTCCTTGACTCGAAACACCCATCTGCAGCCGATCGCCTTGCGTCCCTTCGGCAATGGTACGACATCCCACGTGTCGTTCTTGCGGAGTGACGTAACTTCCGAGTCGCAGGCCTCCTTCCACTTGACTGTGTCGCTGGATTCCATCGCCGACTTGAACGTTGTCGGCATTTCTCCACTGAATCCACGACGTACGCAGCTTCAAAGCTCCCACTTTCTTGTGCCGTAGCAGACATTTCGTCCAGAGTCTGGTGTCGACTCTGCGACGCATACCGCTTGGCACTTGGAATCTCCACGGCTTCCTCCAGTGACTGCGTCCGCGGGTGTCGCTTGCTGCCGGGCTCGAAGTCTTCGTCCCGCGCAGCTGTTGTCAAGTAGACGCCTCGACCAGCTGCAGCATACCGGTAAGATACCGGTATGACCTTCACTCAGTGGGACCGCAATCATTCCTGTGTTTACGGGACACTGATGATGAGACGCGGTTTACGCTACAGGGATTACGGGACACGTGGGTACAAGATTGTGGGTACAAGATGGGCATCCACGTGGCAGTCGCTGATTGGCTAAAGTAACTCAGTATCCAGTAAAGAATCCAGTGTAGTGTATCCAGTAGAATATTCAGTAGGCTTAGAGGTAGCAAGGAGTTTGCGAACTAAGGACCTAAATCAATCACTTTGCATTTTGCCATCAATCGACCAAAGCCTTTTGGTTATGAGCCCAAGCCCCGTCTTCCCTGACCAAGACCCCGACTACGCCTTCGCCATGGACGCCACCCCGACCACGACCGCCCGCATCAACAAGTTCGACGGAACTAACTTCCACACGTGGAAGTTCAAGATGCAGATGGTGCTCGAGGAGCGCGAACTGTGGGAAGTGACAAGTGGGGAAGTGAAGCTGGAGCACTGCCAGACTGCGGCGGATCAAGCGCTCTTCCGGAAGAAGTCGCGCAAGGCACTGGCGATCGTCTGTCTCGCGATGGAGGACTCGCAGCTGCCGTTGGTTCGCTCGGCCAAGGACGCGCATGATGCATGGTCAAGACTGGAAGGGCACTTCGAGAAGAAGAGTTTGGCCAACAAGCTCTTTCTTCGTCGACGTTTCTTTACGACGATGATGGACGAAGGTGATGATGTGCTGGGGCACATTAACAAGCTCAAGACACTGGCGGAGCAGCTCGACGCGGTTGGCGCTCCGGTCAGCGAGGACGACTTGGTGATCACGCTTCTGGGCAGTTTAAGCGAGTCGTACCAGTTCCTCATCACGGCGTTGGAGACCAGGGCGGACTCGCTGTCGTGGGAACTCGTGACGTCTCGGCTCCTGCATGAGGACATGAAGCGCAAGGAGCAAGGTGGCGGCGTCGATGGAGCCGCGCACGGGCAAGGCCAAGCGTTTATGACAAGCGACAACAAGCGCAAGGGTCGACAGGCGCAGAAGACTAGTGCCTGTCACTACTGTGGCGAGCACGGACATTGGATCGCCAAGTGTCCGGTGCGGATCCGCGAGAACGCGGAGCGGCAGAGGCCACAACGAGCGAATGTCGCGCAGAGTGAAGACGATTCTGGCGACTTCCTCTTCTCGGTTGGTGGCAACACGGGTGCCTCCAAGTCGAATGGAGTGTGGCTGGTCGACTCGGGTGCGACGCAGCACATGACGTACTCGAAGGAGTACATGAAGAACTACAAGAAGATCTCTCCGGTGGACGTGCATCTCGCGGACGACGGTGTGGTTCAGGCTGTGGGGACCGGCGACATTGTGATGTCGATGAAGACTCCGCGAGGCATGAAGAAGGGTGTGCTCACGAGTGTGTGGCATATCCCGAAGTTGTCGCGCAACCTGTTTTCGGTTGGTCGGTTCACCAAGGACGTCGGGCCAGTCACCTTCGAGAGCGACGGATGCTTCGCGGAAACGAAGGATCTCGTGGAAGCTCGGCGCTCGTGAGGGCAAAGGGCTGTTCAAGCTGTGCATGACTCCGATGATGCCTGACGAGGCCAATGTGGCAAGTTTGAAGGGTCGCAAAGGGGACACCACGTCGTACCTCTGGCACCTTCGACTTGGCCATCGGCCATGGCGGTCTAGACGCCATCGTCAAGAAGGGCTACGGTACTGGCATTGACATGACGTCGGTGAAGCAGTGGGAGCTGTGCGACGGATGCTCACTCGGCAAGCAAACGCGAGTGAGCTACATGAAGTCGTCTCCGAACCGTGCGAAGCAAGTGCTGGAGGTCGTTCACAGCGATGTGTGCGGTCCGATGCAGACGCCAACTTTGGTGGCAAGCGCTACTTCGTCACGTTCATCGACGATAAGTCGCACTTCTGCGTCGTGTACCTGCTGCGGAACAAGTCTGAGGTGGCCGCCAAGTTCGCTGAGTTTGTGGCATTTGCTGAAACTCAAACCGACAAACGTGTGAAAGTGCTTCGGAGTGACAACGGAGGCGAGTACACTTCCGGTGCGATGGCCAAGTTCTGCAGCGACCGCGGGATCGTGCAGAAGTTCACACCACCGTACACTCCTCAGCTGAACGGGTCGCCGAGCGAATGAACCGGACGTTGGTGGAATGTGCGCGCTGCATGTTGGAACATGCCGGATTGTCCAAGTCGTATTGGGGTGAAGCGGTGATGACAGCTACGTTCCTCCGTAATCGGTGTCCGACACGCGCCATAAGCCATGACAAGTCGCCGCACCAAGTCTGGACAGGCAAGAAACCGCTGCTGACGAACCTGAAAGTGTTCGGTTGCCACGCATACGTGACGGTTCCGAAAGAGAAACGTACCAAGTTTGATGCTCGGTCGGTGCGTTGCCGTTTCCTCGGGTACTCGGAGCACGAGAAAGCGTATCGGTTTGAAGAACTAGAGAGCGGTCGCATGTTGGTGAGCCGCGACGCGCAGTTTATGGAAGACGTCTTCGACGGTGGGAGACGCAGTTACGATCAAGAAGTTGTGTGGAACTTCAAGATGAAGAGGTGACGGATCAAGATTCGTCGCAGTCGGATGACAACAACGAAGAAGAGGAAGAAGCTGCGCGGGACGAAGACTTCGAGCCCGGCAGCAAGCGACACCCGCGGACGCAGTCACTGGAGGAAGCCGTGGAGATTCCAAGTGCCAAGCGGTATGCGTCGCAGAGTCGACACCAGACTCTGGACGAAATGTCTGCTACGGCACAAGAAAGTGGGAGCTTTGAAGCTGCGTACGTCGTGGATTCAGTGGGAGAAATGCCGACAACGTTCAAGTCGGCGATGGAATCAAGCGACACAGTCAAGTGGAAGGAGGCCTGCGACTCGGAAGTTACGTCACTCCGCAAGAACGACACGTGGGATGTCGTACCATTGCCGAAGG
>JAAKBD010000273.1:0-20486 GCA_012656105.1 Phytophthora syringae | reverse complement strand
TATTTCATATATATTATAAAAAAATTAAAAAAGATTATTAATTTAATTTTTCTTTGATACAATTATTTTACAAATAAACAATATATGACCGTTTTTAGATTATGTTTATATTACTTTATTATGGGATAAATATTTTCTATTTTAAAATAGAAAATATTTAATAAAAAGTTAGAAAATTATTTTTAGATATTTGTGAATTCAGTTCATTAGCTAATATTTAATTAACTTAAAAAAACTAATTTTTTAGATTTTCCCCATAGTTAATTAATAGGTATAATTAAAATATACGATATTATAATTTTTTAATAAAATATTATACAACTAAATTTAAATTCCCTTTTGTTAAAAGTATTTTAAATAAAATTTTATTTTATAACTTGAATTTAATTAATTTCAGATTTTATAAAATTTTTATGATGTACAATATTTTATTAAAAATATAACAGGAAAAATGGGACTTGAACCCATAACAATAATTTTGGAGACTATGATTTTACCAATTAAACTATTTTCCTAAAAATCTTAAAATTAATTTAAGAATATTTTAAAGAGCTCTTCCAGACACAGGTTCCCCTACGACTACCTTGTTACGACTTCATCAAAGTTACTAATTACTTTTTAGGAATTTTAATTTATTTAATATAAATTATAAATTATTTTAATTTAATAATTAGTTAATTATACTAAATAATCAACGCACAATCCATTAGCCAGCCCTTATACAAGAAAGTAAAGCAGAGGTCAGTATCCCTCCATCACTGAGTCTTGAGCGCGTCTGGAAGCTGATGGACGCGTTTCCTCGAAAACTCGGCGACCAAGTGCGAGTTGTTGGCCGGGTCGTCCTCCGGTGCACCATCACTGAGGCCTTCGTCACCTACGCCTTTGTGGCCGAAGCTCTGGCTCAAGAACGTTGCGGACGAGTTGGCCGGCGGGTCTTCGAGCGTCTGCAAGAACTGGTGGGACGACGTCGGTAGCGTGTCGGGACTTGGCATTGGGTCTCCCAGCATGGCGTGGCGGTAACTGGCCTTGCGGTTCTTCCACTTGGTCATGACGGCTTCAAGACTGGAGCACCCGTCCAAGAAGGGTAGTTCTCCTCTCAGCCGGTTGTCTCGGAAGTCGGACTCTTTCAGGAACTTGAGTCGTGCGATGCTGCCCGGCACGCGGCCTTCCAGTGCGTTGTCGAACAGGTACAGATACTCGAGGTCTTCCAGCTCTCCCAGCGTCTCGGGGATGTTCCCACTCAACTGGTTACTGGACAAGTTGAGGAACTCAAGGGCCTTACAACAGCCCAGAGACGACGGGATGGTCCCCGTCAGTTCATTGTTTCTCAGCGACAAGAAGACGAGAGCTTGCAAGCGGCCAATGTCGGCCGGGATGCGGCCCGTCAGGCAATTGCCGCGGACACTGAACTTGGCCAGTTGGGCGAGCTCACACAGCGAGTCCGGCAAGGCTCCGCACAGATTGTTGTGCTGCAGTTGCAGTGTCTTGAGACTCTGCAGCTGGCCCAGAGCTCTCGGGACCGTCCCGGACAGCGAGTTCTGGTACAGATTGAGCTCCTGCAGGTGGCAGCAGCCGCCCAGTTGGTGCGGCACGGCGCCCGTAAGATCGTTGCAGCTCAAGTCGAGCCGTTTTAAGGTCGTGAGGGCCCCCAGCTCGGCCGGCAGCTCGCCGCGGAGCTGGTTCTTGGACAGGTCCAGCACGCGGAGGTGGGGAAGCTTCGCGAGGCTCGCGGCCGGCAAGCAGCCGCTCAACTCGTTGGCCGGGAGCTCCAGGGCCACCACGTGGCCCATGACCACCTCCACGCCGAACCACTGCTCCGGGTCTCTCGTGGGCTGCTTCCAGCCGTCGCGACGCCGCCAACGGTCTCCACCCAGCGCGTCGTGCAGCTCCACGAGCGCCTCCACCTCGGAAGTCGGGATCGAGCTCTGTCCTTGGCCCATGGCGTGATTCTCTCTGCCAGGTAAGAGGCGGCAGTTTCGCGGAGATGAGACCGTGCTACTGCTCTCTCTCTGGTCGAACGTGATGCAAGGGGAAAAGCCGCATCATTACATTAAAGCTACGCATGCAACATGCTAATAATTAGGGACCTGTCTAAGGTGGTGGGTGGGATGGAAGACGTCTTATAGGGCGTAGCTCTGCTGATCCAGCGAGGGCTCGCGGTTCCGCTGCACTGCAGTGGCTTGATACTCGGGCACGTAGCGCGGGGTGTACTGCGGTTGGTGCTCGTTGCCCGCGTCGGCCACTGCCACTTCGAAGTTGTTGCTGTTGCCGGACGCTGCGGCCAGCGCCTTGGCCGCCAGTCGCTTCTGCTTGCGCTTGTTGAGACTGTACGTGATGATGCTGGGACCAGGGGACGCCGGCGCGTACGACCGGTTGAGCTCCTCCTCCCTGACAGTGCACCACGTCGCCCGCGTTGACGTGGGGCCGGCACCCGCGAGCTCTTGGGCGACGGCTCGGCCATCGGCTCAGCGTTTCCACTGCGCGTGGATGTAAAACTCGAATTGTGGCTGGAGCTGGAGGAGCCTTTGGTGAGTGAAGCCACGAGCTGGTTCAGGTCGAAGGCGAAGGCAGGCTGGAAGGTGGTCGGGTCCTTGGAAGGGTGACACTGTCCAGGGCCGCGTTGAGGTCTCGACGCTTTGTCAGAGCTGGAAGACGTCGCATGGTGGTGGTACCATGCATGCAGCAGCTACAGCTTCGTATTCCGAGCCGTCGTAGCTGGAGAAGGTGGAGGGTTTGTTGGCGCTATTGTCGGAGGACGAGATCGGTACGTTGTAGTAATTGCCACTGCGCGTGCTGCGCATGACGGACGTGTAGCGCGACTCGACCATCATGTTGAGTTGCTGGCGAGTTGGCAAGTGGGGACTTCGGTGGCGGAAGCTGTTACTGTTGAAGGTGGGTGGTGTGAGTAGCGAAACGGCTGCGTCTGTCCTAGCGAGCGAGTCTGTCTACCAAGACGTGCGGCTTGCGGTAGTGGTCGTCAAGAGCTCAAGTGAGTCGTGTCGCCGAGAGCTCCGGACGCTTGCTGAGGCCTGCGCGCCCGGCTTTGCCTGGCACCTGTCGTTGCTTCGCCCCGCTCCCTACGGTTAGGTATACCCCATCCGTTCGCCATTTCAGCCGCGGGGTAGGCGCTTCTTAATAACGGCATTTTCCATATTAGAGGCAAATTGTATTGACAGTGTCAATTTGACACACAACACCTTCGTGATAATGGAGTATTTGGTCCGGCAAAAGACCGAGATAGGTAAGTTGTTCCAGCGTGGGTGTATCTGTATGGTCTTGAAATCGTGATGAGAGACACCAAATGTGCTGTAATCTGCCGGTACTCTGGAAAAAGGAGCAGGCAACCAGTCATCATTCGATTTCGATGAGACCAGAACCGGCACAGCAAGTAACTTTCTAACTTACTACTACCGTATTTCGCATGTAGACCAACACACCCCATGCTTCACTTGCAAATCTTCCCTGTCAAAAGTGATGCTCCAAATTTATGAAAGGAAAAAGTTTATTTTTAGACAGTCGCCTCTTCGACAATGATGTCTTCCTGGTCAAACTCACGACTTTCGTCTAGATGTGTCCTTCAGTTGCGATAGTTTCTCTAGCTCTGAACAGCTCGCTGCAATGCAAGTCTCGCTGGATTGCAATTTACTTCCTCAAACACCGGAACTCCTTCCTCTGGGAGCTCATTACGGTAATCCAAACTACCAACGTCGTCTCCATGTCACTAGATACAATTGTTGCAGTTCCTACCTTTCTAATCTTCTTGTGCTCGCTCTTACGGAAGCTAGCTGCGTCATATAGTTTAGTGCTCACTAGTTTCCAGCGCAAAATCTGGACTCGCTTGCTTTGGTACGACTTGGCTGCAAGCGTAGGGTAAAACTGAGCCCGGTGGCGCGTGGTTCTGTCGAGAAAAGCAAGGACAGTGAGCTACTCTCCGACAGTTTTGGCGTTCATCTTGTACTGCTGTACGTGGCGGGGGGCTTTGTCTTCTGCTTCACACGAGCCATTCGAGAACTGATGGGTGGTGGTCAGTTTTTAAAAAATTCAGTCACTCTTTCGGAATAGTGGTCTGTATCTGTCTACATGCGAAATCCTGTAAAACATTTCACGCACAACGATTGGCTGAAATGGGGTGTATCTCTCAAGGTGCGGTATTGGTCTACATGCGAAATACGGTACATGTAAGGCCTCCATCTTGAAGTCTGAAGCTCCTGATTAGCAATACTGCAGAGACAATTAATTTAAGCTATGCTGTGGAAGTTGACGGACTTGCAGTAATAATACGATTGCTCAATCGTAGATCAGAGTGTCCGACTTGCACGACGATCGACCTCGTACTAATCGTGTTAAATTCGGCACTTGCCGTTTTAGGAGCTCAAGTCGCCGCCGTCTGGACGGAGAAGCGCGGACAGGGGGCCAATCTGATGGGAACGCGCGCGAGAGAAAGATCGCTCGCTCCCCCGTTGCGCTGGTGGTGCTTGGGAGTCCCTGGCATCGTCCGCCGTCGGCTGGTCCGACAGCTTGGCGAGGCGAATGCATGAGGTTGGGTGAGGTGGGATGTCATGCAACCACTATCTACTTTTTCGTCGGAGAGAGCGCAGCATAATAGGCGCTGCGAGTCTCCACCTTGGCCGACGACGGGCGTGGAGAGGCAATCGGGGCACGTTGCTCTATGTAGAAGTACGGTTTTGCTTGGGAAGTGCCGCAGAACGGCCGAACCGTCACGGTAGTCGCCCCAGAGCGGAGCAGAGCTCCGCGGTGGAACGGCGCCACGCAGAACTGTCCTCGCCGCGGCCCATGCACCGAGTAACGTAGCGCAGCATCAGCCTACATGTTTGGAGTTCTTCGAAGTACCATTTTTAGCGATGTCGGTAATGATAGCGCTGTGCAAGTGTATTATAGGTCGTGTCCGTGCATCTATTAAATAGGTCGAGGACTTCGTTGGACAGTGCAACCCGAAGCAACGGACACTTGTGGCGCTGGTAACGAAGTTGAAGCTGTCACGCACAATGCTTGTGCTTGTCAAGCACTGCATCCATCTTGCTGCAGCTGCCACCACGCTCGGCTATCCTACGAGTGACTTTACGGGATTCGATGTCAGAATTGCAGGCACCAAATTAATCGAGCGAAAGTCACACCAACTCACGCAATCGCGGACGTCATCTATGGTACTTCTACGTTTGTTTATCTTCTCAAGCAGTAGCTCCTGCACTGCCGTCAATTCGTCGACTAAAGGCTCCATGGCACGCATACCGTACGCAACAGGACAGCACGGCATAGCCTTGATTCACCAAAACTCGGCATCGCGATGAAAAGTCGTGTCTGCAAATGATGGCACCTTATATGTCACTAATACGGGGTCCTCGATACTGCCACACGTAGCCATCGCCAGTCAATAGCAAGCAGCATGAGGTCGAAGCAGCCGAAGCAGGTCGAGAGCAAGTGCCGCATCAAGAAGCTGACGGCCGAGAAGCTGAACGAGTTCCGTGACGAGATCTCCAAGCGCGATGGGCAGCAAATCGACCTCACGGGCCGCGGCATCGAGACGATCGTGAGCCTCGAAGGGCTGCAAAGCGCCACCAAACTGGACCTGAGCCGCAACAAACTCTCCAAGCTCTCGCAGCTCAAGTCGGTGCCGCGCGTGACGATGCTCAAGCTCACGGACAACAAGCTGAGCGGTGACGGGCTGGCGGAGATCCAGCACCTCAAGAAGCTCGTGATCCTCAACGCCGCCGAGAACCAAGTGACGCGCATCCCGTTTGAGGTGCTGCGCAATGTGCGCACACTCAAGGCGCTCGTACTTAACAACAACTCCATCTCGGCACTGGACTGGGTGCCCAAGCTGCCGGTGGGTGCATTCGGAGAGGAGTTGGGTGAGGAAATGGTGACTTATGGTAGTTTTTGTGTTTTACAGGAGCTGAACTCGTTAATTGTGAGCAACAACCGCATCACGGAGATCCCTCAGCGAGTGCTGGAGGGACTCCCAAGTCTGACGAAGATTTCCATGTGAGTGAGGATGAAACTGGTGGGGTTTTGATGGTGATCTTATGATTTTATTGTCATTTTGATGCAGTTCGCATAACTTGCTGGAGGAGATCCCGAACTTGAGTCACTTGTCGGAGATCACGGAGCTGCGACTTTCGCACAACCGGATTACGAAGATCCCGGCGCATCTAGCGAAACTGAGTGAGTGAAATGAGGTTAGTGACAAAGGGTTGGATTGAAGGAGAACTGACTTGGTTGCTTGTATTTTGCAGAAAATTTGAAGGTGCTGGAATTGAGCCACAACCTGATCGATGACTGGTCGGGGCTGGAAGCGCTCAGCTCTCTTGAGAACTTGCGGCAGTTGAATTTGATTGGCAACCCGATTACTGGAAAGAAGTTGGAGGTGGCTGCGAAATCAGAGGAAGAAGATAGCGACAGCAGCAGTGATGAAAGTGGAGAAGATGACAGTGATGGCGGCGAGAGTGATAGCGAGGAGGGTAAAACCAAGCGCAAGTCCAAGAAAAAGAAGGCTAATGTCTCCGATGAGGAGAAGCAGCAGATTAAGGAGGCCAAGCGTCTCGACGCTAAGCACAAGCAGTACAACTTCAAGATGAAGCGATTGTTCCCAAACCTGGTAGTGCGCGATGCCGCGCGCGTGCTGGACAAGCGAGTGTACGGGTACGTTGCCCCGCCAAAGGAGGAGAAGAAGCCAAAGCAGAAGAAGCCGGAGCCTTCGGACAAGAAGAAAAAATCTGCCGGAGAAAAGCGGAAGCGCGATGGAGAGTCCAAGAAGTCGAAGTCAGAGAAGGACGCGAAGGTTAATGCTGAAAGTGATGGCGTCGAGAAGTCCAGCAGAAAGGAGAAGAAGTCTCATAAGAAGGACTCGAAGATTGATGTCAACAGCGAAAAAACGACGTCGAGAAGTCCAGTAAAAAGGAGAAAAAGTCTCATAAGAAGGACGTGAAGGTTGACGCCAACAGCGATGGCATTGAGAAGACCAGTAAGAAGGAGAAGAAGTCTCATAAGAAGCACAAGAGCGACAAGTCCGAGGCCGAGAAGCCGGCGGAGGAGGTTTCTGTTCCTGAGCCCGAGAAAAAGAAGGCAAAGAAGCACCACAAGAAGCAGGCCGAGTCAAGTGAGCCAACGCCTATGGAGGTAGAGCCTGCAACCAAGACAGAAAACAAGGCTACTGTCAAGGCGGAGAAGAAAGTGGCCAAGGAGAAGAAGCAGAAGGAAAAGCAGGACAAGAAGAAGGACAAGCGACAGCCCAAGGAAATCGCGAGCGGTGTGGTAGCCGTAAAGCAATTCAAGAAGGCGAAGAAGAGCAAGAGCGCGCCGGCCAAGCCCGTGGACCTTACGCAGCTCAACTTCACGCCAGATGTCGGCTTCGGCGGCTCGTCCGCGTGGGATTAGTACCTGAAGTGCTGTTGCCTGCAACATGCATGTAGCCATGAACACAAATTTTGTGCTATCCCCTAAACAAAATAGACGTGCATGTAGCCATGATACAAATAACCCTCTCGAATCGAATAAACAATAGTAGTATCCCCGGAATACCTCTGAAATCGCATACTCTGATCGAGCGGTGTAGAATCTCCTACCAGCAGGTACTACAGGAAGCGGACGAAGATGGCGAGCAACCCGATCGGCGAGTTCATCACGAACCTCATGGCGCCCAAGTACGAGGGCGAGGAGGAGGCTCTGGTGCGTTAGTCTCCTTTTTTCCCTACTCTAGAGAGCTCCTCTAACGCTCGTGGTTCTCTCTCCACAGTCGCACATTTCCACGCTGGCCGAAGGCGCCAAGTGGCGACTGGAGGACGACATGCCGAGCCACCGGAAGGCCGGTTTTCACCGCCACCACCAGTATACGAGCGCCCAGGGCTTCCCGGAGGTCCCGCGCCAGTACATTGTGACGTCGCACTCCAAGGACCAGAACTTCGCCACGTACGCTGCCAACTCGTACGCGTCGGCCATCGCCATCCAGGAGCAGATGAAGAAGCGTCCGTTCTAAGCTGCAGGAGGCTAAGGAGTAAAAGTGGTGAGAAGACCCTTTGAGCAAGCAGCAGAAACACTTCACAAATGAAGAAATCGATGCAGAGGTATGACTTTTCACTACTGGTGGAGAGACTTGGGATGTTGTGTAGGTTATTTATTGCTCGGGGGTGGCAGGGAGAGAATTGTACAGATACACCTTTGCAGCAAGAGGCGGTGTCAGATCCAGACACGATTCGACCCACGAGGAAGACAAGCACTTACTTTGGTGCCTTTGTAGGTGCGCTGGGCGTCGGGTTGCCAGCCTGGGATGGAGAACACGTACGTCACGATGCGTACGCGCAGTCGTCTTGCTTCTTCCAATCTGTGTCAAAAGTAGCAACATGAGGGTCAAACGTACTGCCAGACCTCCACACCTCCACACCAACGCAACATACTTCGGCAGCAGCATTTTAATCCCCTGCAGTCAACAGACACACCCGTTAGCTACAGCACCACACACTTCAACTCCACCACCTACTTGAGGTACGAGGTACAGGAACAGCGCTGTGGCCCTCGTGAGATCCACTTCTAGTGCGTCACCAAACCGAACGTCCACCAGTTCCGTCACTCCGTGCTCCTGCATTGATGTTCACACAAAAGTCACTCCCTGCACCAAAATGATCCCAAGAGACGTCTTGTCGCCACCTCGACGCGTGCTCGCGCTCGCTTCACCAGGTCCTCGTTGTACTCGACGCCAACGCAGCTGCAGCACAGTATTATTGCACACCTTAGCAATTGGCTAATGTATTGTCACTATCTCATTGCCAGAGTTCGCACCGAGCGCCCGTCTTCTCAGCTGCATGGACCAGAAGCCGCGCGTCACCGCAGCCCAAATCGAACAGCACGTCGCCACTGGAGAGCGCCAGCAGGTCCAGCGCGTGCTCGAGCACTCCGAGGCCGCTGGGCGTGAAAGGCGCGAGCTTGGGGCCCAGTGCCGCCTCAGATTGCTGCGACATGGCGAACTGATAGAAGCGCTCAATTGCGTTCAGATATTTTATTTATCCAGTTGATTTCGTCGCGTCGAGCTTGAAGAAGCGAAAGGCGTCATTGTTGTATTTCGCTTACTTCATTGTTTCATGTAAGTTTGTGGAGAACTTTTTTCACATCAGAGCAAGAGGAACTGAGGATCCTTTGGTACTTGAGACTTCCTCTTCGAGCAGCTTAGAAGAGGCCGACGTCTTTCTTCTTGGCCTGCTGCTTCCACTTGGGGAGGTTGGCGTACTCGGCCCGGTTCACCCCCATTATCGTCAGGAACTCGGCGTCCGAGAGGTAGATCTGTGAACAAGCAAACACGCCAAAGGTGTGAGTTATGATACAAGAGTGTGCAGGTGCAATGAGCTACGCGTACCTCCTTCGAAGTGATGTCGATGCCCTCGACGCCAGCCTTCAGCTGGTCGAACGTGAAAGTCTCGCCCGAGCGACCAGTGGCCTTGGCCGGAGAAGCAGGAGCAGGAGCAGCAGCAGGGGCCTTGACCGGAGAGGCAGGGGAAGTCTTCTTCGGAGAAGTAGGCGCAGCCTTCTTCGGAGAAATAGGCGCAGCCTTCTTCGGAGAAATAGGCGCGGCCTTCTTCGGAGAAACAGGGGTGGTCTTGGCAGAGATCGGGGCGGCCTTTGGAGAAATAGGGGTGGCCTTTGGAGAAATAGGGGTGGCCTTGGGAACCGGAGCCTCGGTCGGCAGAACCTGGACACCAACCGCAACCGGGGCAGGAGGGGGCGTCTCCTTCTCGCGGATGTCCTCGTTCGTGATCGTACCAGGAAGGTCCTTGGGAGCGTTCTTCTCCTTGTCCTCCTTCAGCTTCTGGAGGCGAGCCTTGTACGGGTCCAGGAACTCGTTCTTCGTAAAGAACTCGCTGTCCCATGCGAGGAAGTTGCTCGTGAACATGAGCGGCTCACTGTTGCAGTGAACTGCCACGATGGGGTGCCCTCGCCACGGCCGTCGCTCTTGGCGACTGCCAGGTACTTCTCAGCAAGAGTCATGGACTCGCGTCTCTCGGGCTCATTGGCACCACAGCCGATCCACACGTACAGCGTCGTGTACGTATCCAAAAGGAACACATCATCCGTGTTGAGGTCGTCCTGGGCGAAGTTAAAGATTTCGCGCACGTCAAAGTATCCATACGCGTTCGAGCATTGGAACAGACGGGGCTCGTGAGGGGCCTCAAACGACGACTTCGTCTTGGCGTACTCGCCCTTGCCACCGAGGAATTCCCAGAACTCGTCCGACTCGCTTCCCTCTTCAACGACCTCCGTCTCGCGGCTCTTCTTCAAGATCGAGGCAACGCTGGACGCGACCTCGCGCTCAGCAATGCTGCTTCCTTCTCCCTGCCACTCATACACGTTGCTGGGGGTGACCAAAACAAAGCAGTCACCAGAAGTAAGACTCGAGGCCTTCTCGTCCACCTGCGCCGCCAGGGTGTTCTTGGCATTGGTGCCCTTGATCTGGAATAGAGCAACGCCATCCGTATCGTACGAGTCTTCGTCATCACGGTTGGCAAAACCACTCGCCTTGCCACCCGCGTGCACAATCATCGTACCCTTGAACAGCGCACGGAAGTGTGCCGGCTCCTTGCCTTGAACCACACGGACCTGGACAGGAGAACCACCCAAGCTGTCATCCAAAATAGTGGACAGCAGAGCAGAAGCAGCTTTCTCATCCGTTGTGGACGCGCGTCCCTGCCAGAAGTAGATCACCTGCGTAGGTTTGCCACCCGAGGGCGTCACAACGTGCAGCACAATGTAGCTGTCGCCATCGTAGAAGTGGCCGTACTGCTCCTTCGGCACTTCAACCTTGTCCATGTTCTCGATACGCCACACCGTGACTTCGTGCTGGCCGTCGCCATTGGGGTCCACTCCAATGTCCTCCTCCGACTGCGAGGCTGCCTTCAGCAACGTCTTAACGTCCACCTTCTTGTCATTTTGCATCTTGGCAACTCCCTTGCTAGACTGGTAGCCGAACTCCAGCACCTTCGGCTGCGTCCACGCCTTAAACAGCGCTGTGAACACCGGGGTCTCACCCTCCTCCACAACACGCGTGATGGGCGTGTGCGACGGTCGACCCTCTTCCTTCAGGTAGTGCACCGCGACAGTTAGCGCGTTCTTGCGCTCGCTCTCCGAGGCCGTCTTGCCCACCCACACGAACACCTCGTTGCCAACGTCAATGATAAACACGTCCTCAGTCTTCAGAATGTCCTTGGTCAGCACACCCGTGGACGGAGTCACGTCCGCAACCTGCAAGTTCTCGTCCGTGGACCCGCTCACACTCAGAACCTTCGTGCTCTTCTTGGCCGCGTTCTCGTGGTGCTCATCCGAGTCCGCCGAGGCCATCACCGTCTCAAACCCACCAAGAAGCTCCCAGAAAGCCTCGTTCTCCGGCTCCTCATCGATGAACGTGACGTTGGCGCGTCCACCACGAGCCTCCCTGGTCTTGCTAACGAACTCGAGAGCTTTGGCCTTCTCCAAGCGGTTCACTTCCTTGTTGGCGTACACGTAGAGCTCGAGACCGGCGTCCAGCACGTAGGCGTCGTCCACAGTCAGCGACGAGCTTTGGAGCGGCACCTGCTGCACGCGCACCGTGCGCTTGCCCTTGATGCGGTACAGACGCGTCACGTAGTCGTCGCGCTTGACCTCATTCAAGCCGCTGGCCACGCCTCCCTCCAGGTACTGCAGCCCCGTGGCCTTGAAGTACGACAGGAACAAATCCTACAAGAACGATCCAAAAACAGCCACGTCAGCAAAACAAAAGATCGTTCGTCACAAAGACGAAAAGCTCTGCTGGACCCACCGACTCGTGGCCCTCGCACTCGCGGTGCTGCACGGGCGAGCCGTTCAGTGCGTCGTCGAGCTCCACGGTTTTGTAGGCGGCCACGCCGCTCTCGTCAGCCGACGTCTCTTTGCCCAGCCAGAAGTGGATGTGCCACGTCAGTCCGCTGTTGTGATTGGCGGATATTCATAGAGGTTAGCTATTAATAGATGTTTCGGATAAGATGTCGCTGCGTCGTCGTACGTCGTCGCCTCGCTCGTCCTGAGGAAGACGTAGCTGTCGCCGCTGTGCAGTTTGTGCAGGTCGGCGGCGGCCACGGGAACGGGCTGCAGGTGCTCGATGCGCCAGGCCTCCAGCCCCGCCGTCTTGCCGGCCTCTTTGAACGCGCTGTCGGTCGCCATGCTAATTCTCGTGATCTTCTCTTCAAGCTGCTTGTTGCCAAATGAGGATTTTCAACGATCCCGCGCAGCTGAACGCAACGAACAGCTTGGGTTCAGTATGGGCGATTTGTGATTTAGGTGCGGACGTTTTTCGCATAAATGTATTTGAGTCATTTGGGTGTGGTACACATAAACTTATGGTGTGATCGTTAGTTGGAGTGGCATACGTAGTTGGTGTCCTGTACACGTCTCGCGGTTCACAGCCGATTGGATGTGCATGTTGGTGATCGAAGTGCAGCAGCCTGCCTTCTAATCAGATCGGGTAGGACTCGCTGCTGTTAAGGTTGGTGGAGGTGGGGCCAATTCCTCTGACTGGTGACTGCTGTGCTATCGAGTGCGAAGAAACGATGGGTGGTGTTGGCAAGAAGGTATTAAGCTTAAGCTTAAATAGTGGCGTCGAATCACTACAGGACACTCAGGTCTGCCTGGCACAGCGTCGACTCGTTACAAATCACCGCCGGATGTTGGCAACATTGCGGCGCAAACGAAACGTGCAAGGCAATCGCTGCAGGCAGCAGCGCCAGCGTTGGCATGACTGATCTCATCCAAACAAGTGTGTCGACCTACGTCTTGACACTCTGCATCACCGCCACGTGATCTCAATACTCACATCGCAGCTCTATAAAAAAATTTGCGCAAAACGGCGCCGACAACTCGTCGCGAGCTTCGTTCCTACGTCTCCGCTTTGGCAGTGGTCTATCTGCCCATCGCAGCTGTTAACGCGCGTTTTCGGCCAATCGTGAGCGACTTGACCCGCTATTCGGTGTGCCGCACATCGCTGCAAGTGACGCTCTGCTTGGTCTCATTCGGCAATCCTCGCCCAAGCCGCCACCAGCTTCAGCTCCCTCCGCCCCCTGCACAAATGCTGGCGCGCCAACTACGCGCGCAGAAGCGCTCCTGCAGGCCGCCGCCTCCCACGCGCGCTTCTTGTCGGCGCCCACCGTCACCGACGACCACGAGGAGGACGAGGAGGCCATGAGCGCCGAGCACGAGCACGACACGCTCGGCACGTACCTCACGACGCTGCGCAAGTACAACCCGCCCATCAAGACGGGGCTCAAGGGGCTCAACATCATCCACGACCCGCTCTACAACAAGGGCACGGGCTTCCCGCACGTCGAGCGCGACCGCCTCGGTACGACACCATGTTTTGTACTAGAGCCTTGCCATCCGACGCCAACTTTGAGCTTTGTATGCGCTGCTGCACACTAGGTCTGCGCGGTCTGGTGCCGCCGCGTCGCCTCACGGTTGAAGCGCAGCTGGCCAAGCTGTACGAGAGATTCACGGAGGAGAAGGACCCGCTCAGCCAGAGCCGCTTCCTCACGGACCTGCACGACCGTAACGAGACGCTCTTCTTCCGTCTGCTGATCAAGCACATGAAGGAGATGGGTGCGTGCTCTGTTGCAATTGCATTGCCAGGTTGAGTGAGAGTGGAGGACTTACTTTTGCTGTGTTGTCTGGGTTTACTTCAACCTCAGCCCCTGTGGTGTACACCCCTACGGTCGGTCTGGTGTGCCAGAAGTTCGGCCACTTGTTCCGCCGCCCGCGTGGTATGTTCTTCAGTACGCGCGACCGCAGTCAATTCGGCGCTATGGTGCACAACTGGCCCTGTGACGATGTGGAGGTCATCGTGGTCACCGATGGCAGCCGCATCCTGGGTCTGGGTGACCTCGGAGCGAACGGTATGGGCATTCCCATCGGTAAGCTGGCGCTGTACACTGCTGCCGGCGGCATCGACCCGCGCAAGGTTCTCCCGGTGATGCTTGACACGGGTACCAACAACAAGAGGCTGCTCGACGACCCGTACTACCTCGGTGTGCAGCAGCCGCGTCTTACGGGCGAGGCATTCTGGTCCATGGTGGACGAGTTCATGCGTGCTGTGCGTCACCGCTGGCCCAAGGTGCTGGTCCAGTTCGAGGATTTCTCGAGCGAGCACGCCGCGGACGTTTTGAATGCGTACCGCCTGAAGCAGCTTTGCTTCAACGATGACATCCAGGGTACGGGCGCTACCGTGCTGGCTGGCGCTTTGAGCGCTTGCGAGCGCGTTCAGATCCCGCTCAAGGAGCAGCGTATTGTTATTCTCGGTGCCGGAAGCGCAGGACTGGGGTGGCCACCACGCTGCTGCAGGGTATGCTGCGTGAGGGCATGACGGCGGACGAGGCCCGCGAGCGATTCTACATTGTTGACCAGCATGGTCTGCTTGGCGAGTCGCGCGGCTCGCTGAACTCGGGCCAGCAGTTCTTCTCGCGCAGGGATATTGATGACAAGACGAGCCTCGTTGATGTGATCAAGCAAGCAAAGCCCACGATGCTCATGGGTCTGAGTGCTGCCGCCGGCGCCTTCACGCAGGAGGCTGTTGAGGAGATGGCCAAGCACACGGAGCACCCGATTGTGTTCCCGCTGTCGAACCCCACCTCTGTGGCGGAGTGCACGGCCGAGCAGGCCTACGAGTGGACCAAGGGCAAGTGCGTGTTCGCCAGTGGCAGTCCGTTCCCGCCCGTGATGTACGAGGGAACGCAGTACAACATCAGCCAGTGCAACAACATGTTCATCTTCCCGGGTGTGGGTCTGGCGGCATCAGTTATTCAGGCTACGCGCGTGACCGATGGCATGCTCTACTCGGCTGCCAAAGCGCTCTCGCAGTGCATGACCCCGGAAGAGATTGCGAACGGCCAGGTTTTCCCGTCGGTAGAGAACATCCGTGAAGTATCACTCAAGGTGGCCACGGCTGTCTGCGAGACTGCCATCGAGGAGGACGTCGCTGGCTTCCAGCCGATTATCCGTCGCGGCGCAAGTCTAGAGGACTTCGTTGCCTCCAAGATGTACTACCCGACCTACCACGCACTGGTCCAGTAAGCGATGCAAAAGCGCTTGCTTTGGTGGATGGTAGAGCCAAAGATACGAGTTTGGTGGTGCATGAAATCAACAGCTCGACGTCGTCGACAGGGCCTGCAAAGCTCGGAAGTCAGGGAGTATCACATGTACAAAGTTTTGCATCGTTTCATTACCTTAGGAGCTGCGCAAGGTCCATACAAAAACTTCTTCGCATTCTCGTGCTGCAGGTGATGCCTCAGCATTGACACATACCCACGATATTCGGCAACTTCGGGTGCCACAATGACGGAGTATCACCGTCGACAACGGATTGCTCATGTTCATGTTTCCGCATCGGCTTTAGTCGGGGCCCGCTCCTTTGCAGCACTGAAGCAAATCATGTCGATGTTTGCACTGCGCACATGTACGTCTATGAGGCGAGCGCGTCAGTCGCGCCTCGCTCAGCGAGAGCTGGGCGGAGCAAAAGAGCGAACTTGGACACGAACGCGTCAAAGAGCTCTCCGTCGTCGTCCTGCTCCCCTTGTTCTTTCGCACAGCATGCAGACAGCCCGTGACGGAGCCGCGCGGGGCGTCGATGTCCACGCCGCTCGCGTACTCGAACGTCTGACCAGGCGCGAGCACCGGCGTAGCGCCAACAATGGCCGGTGAGTTCCGAGGCAGCGCGATCCGCTGTCCCTTCTCGCTCTCGAACGTGTACTGGCGTCCCAGAATCTGGACCGAGCAGTCCGTGTCTAAATCACATTCAGCACCACGAGCCCCGAGTAAGTCTTCTTCCTGCAAAGCTCAGAGCGGAAAAGGTCGCATGCACCGCGTACTTTGGTTGGTGATGGTGACCCTGTACGTGAAGCGGTAGGTGTTCGCAGCTGGGTTGCTGTGGTTCTGCAGGTACTTGCTCGTGGCCTCAATGCGGACGCCGTCTGTCACAGTCACTGCAGCAGTAGAAAACTCTCGTCAGCAACTTCAAACCTAAAAATAAGCCTCCATCTTGCACACGCACCGCTCGAGCACTGAGCCAGCAAAAGCTGTTCGGACAGTTCGGCCAAAGCTCTACAACATCCCAACAAAAATCAACAGTAAACTCAAAGTAAAATAACCAGCTCACAACCAAGTGCAAACTGCACGTACTCGATGGCTTCGTCCAGTTTCGCACTCGCAACCTGCCACAAATCAGCATCAAGAGATTCGTGAGCTCCTCCCCCACTCCCCCACTTCTCTACTATTGCAATCACCTTTGCGTCTCTCAGCTGCATATTCTCTCGGAATCCGAGTCGGACACTTGTGGTAATGTCCACACTGGGCGAGTCCATGCGGAACGCCGTGTCCCGAAACTTGTGGAACTCGTCGAGCGACTTGACCACCTTCGGCACATCCTCAATCTGTTGCGCCAATGGCTCCACGAAGCCGCCGAAGCCCCACTGGTCCAGCTGCAGCCCACGGCGGGCGTTGAAGTGCGGCGTGCGCTGCAGCTCGCGCGCGTCACGCAGCAGACAGCGGTAGATCGCGCGCACCGTCGAGGACGTCATCGCACAGTGCAAAGTACAAGTTGTGTAGCAACACACCACCTAACTTCACATCACTACTTTTATGATGTCCACCACATGAATCTTCACAGGGGGAAAAAGATTTTATTTTAAAAGCCCGAAGATATCGCATTTTTAAATAAAATACGTGATGGCGGAGAAGACGGCGACGACGACGTCTAGCAAGCTGCAGCTGCCCGAGGAGGTGGTGACGCACCCCTGGTGCTGCTGAGCATCGTGGACCACTACAACCGCGTGGCGCGCGACACGAGCAAGCGCGTGGTGGGCGTCCTGCTGGGCTCGACGTTCCACGGCAAGTGCGACATCACCAACTCGTTCGCGGTGCCGTTCGACGAGGACCTGCGCAACCCCGGGATCTGGTACCTGGACCACGACTTCCTGGAGAACATGTACCAGATGTTCAAGAAGATCAACGCCAAGGAGCGCATCGTGGGCTTCTACAGCTCCGGCCCCAAGATCCGCAAGAGCGACCTGGACATTGACGACCTCTTCCGCCGCTACTGCGCCAACCCGGTGCTGGTGATCTGCGACGTGCGGACCGGCGTGGAGGGCCTGCCCACGACGGCCTACGGGTCCGTGGAGGAGGTGGAGGAGGACGGCAAGGCCATCAAGCGCGTCTTCAAGCACATCAAGTCCACGGTCGGAGCTTACGAGGCCGAGGAGGTGGGCGTGGAGCACCTGCTGAGAGACATCAACGACCCGTCCGTGAGCTCTTTGGCGGGCCAAGTGAAGCACAAGATGACGGCGCTGAACGGGCTCAAGGAGCGGCTCGAGGAGATGAAGACGTACCTGGAGAACGTGGTGGAAGGCAAGCTGCCCCCAACCACCAGATCATCTACAACATGCAGACCATCTTCAACCTGCTGCCGAACCTGAACGTGGAGGCGCTCGTGCGCTCCATGTTCATGAAGACAAACGACATGCATTTCGTACGTAGGAGTAGGGGAGGTGGAGATTGTGGAGTGGTGGCTGATGTTTTGATGTTGGTGTGGGACTGTTATGTTAGGTGATCTACTTGTCGTCGCTGATCCGCTGTACGATTGCGCTGCACAACCTCGTGAACAACAAGATCAAGTACAAAGAGTCGGAGGAGGTAGGCTTCACGGACAAGGACAAGAAGGAGGAGAAGAAGGAAGACAAGAAGGACGGCAAGGACAAGAGCGAGAAGGCTCCGTAGAGTTGTGAGCGCAGCTAACGCGCTGAAGGAGTAAGTCGCGCTACCCAATGAATGACTTTTCGACTCTAATGCGGCGTTGCCTCTTTGCAGGTAGCTGATCCGTAACTTGCACCTTGAATTTCGAGCGAGTTTCGCCTTTTTATTTGTGTTTACGGTTTGAAAAGATTAGTCAGGATGTGGATCTAGCGGAGACTTTCGACTTTTGACACGGAGACCACCCAACGGAGGCTTCGATTCTGCAGCACGTCGATCGATCACTTCCCAAAACGCCGTCGGCCACCCAAGTTCCTTCACTGAACCAAGTCAAGTTTTAAGTCCAACCTCAAGGAAATGGAGACTGGCGAAGACAATGCCAAGCGCGTCGATGAACATCATCCAGAAGCGGTCTTGGACACCTCAGCAAGCGCCTTCATGGCTGAAGGGCCTGACGCGTTCCACCAGTTTGTGGCGCAAAGTTCCGTCTCGCTGCAGGGCAGTCGCTTCCTCGGCTGGAAATCCGCGTGCGCGATCTCTCGCTTTCGGTCGAGTCCCCAGTCGCTCATGAAGACGCTACCGGTGCAACAATCTTGAGCTTCCGACGCTGCCGATTGTGTTTGGTCGCGCAGTGACCAAGTCTCTCCGTGCTTGCGTTCCACCGTTCCTGAAACGAGGTCAAGACACCAACAAGACAAACCGGTACATTCTTCAGAACATCTCGGGTGTCTTCAAACCGGGTACTATGACTCTTGTACTGGGTCAACCAGGGTCGGGGAAGTCGTCGCTGCTACAACTGCTGAGCGGTCGATTCCCGTCGAAGGCGAGGGCGTCACCGTCGATGGTGCTGTGAGATACAACGACGAGTCTCGGGAGTCGCTACTGCGCCGGCTGCCGCAGTTTGCGGCTTACGTTTCTCAGCAAGACTTGCACTTGTCCACTCTTACTGTGCGTGAGACGCACGAGTTCGCACACAAGTGCAGCACCGCGTACTTTGAAAAACATGTTGAGGAGCTACTGGGTCATGGAGCTCAATCGGAGGACAATGCAGCGGCGCAGGAGACAGCACGCTCACTGCTGCGTCACCTGCCGCAGATCACTTTGGAGCTGCTTGGCCTGCAGCACTGTTCAAGCACGAAAATCGGCGGTAATTTGCAGCGAGGCGTGTCCGGTGGTGAGCGGAAGCGCGTTACGACCGGAGAAATGCTGGTCGGCTTCAAGCTCGCTCTCTTCTTGGACAGCATCACTACGGGCCTCGATAGTGCTGCAGCTTTCGACATTGTTTCGACTTTGCGCGGGCGTGCTCGCTCTTTCGGTCAAACCGTAGTCGCAGCACTGTTACAACCAGCCCCTGAGGTCTTTGAGCTGTTTGACGATGTTTTGCTCATGATGGGCGGACGCGTGGCTTATCATGGCCCCGTGACAGAAGTTCGAGAGTACTTTGAATTTCTCGGCTTCTACTGCCCGCCAGGACGCGACTTCGCGGACTTTCTAATGGATTTGGGCACCAGTGAACAACATCGGTACCAAACGCGTTCAACTCAAGACCCGCCTCGTACTGCGGAGCAGTTCGCAGCAGTGTTTTTGAGCTCTTCAATCTACCAACGCAAGTTGCAACAACTGGAGACGCCAATGGATGCGAAAATGGTGCAAGATGCACACAAGTATATGGATGTCATACCTGAGTTCCAACAGAGCTTCGTGGCTAGCACAATGACACTTGTTCGTCGTGAGATGCTGGTGCTTAGTCGCAATGTCGCGTTCGTCGTGGGGCGAGCTGTGATGACGGTAGTCATGGGGCTGCTTTATGCAAGTACGTTCTACAACTTCGACGCTACGGACGTGCAGGTGATCATGGGCGTGGTCTTCTCCGTGATCTTTTTCGTGTCCCTGGGCCAGGCAGCACAAGTTCCGACACTCTTTGAGGCCCGTGAGATCTTCTACCGTCAGCGTCGTGCGAATTTTTATCGGTCATCTTCATTTGTACTCGCTAGTACACTGAGTCACGTCCCTGTGGCGCTTTTCGAGACTCTCGTCTTCGGGTCTCTAATTTACTGGCTCTGTGGATTTGTGTCCGATGTGGAGCTCTTCGTGCGGTTCGAGGCGATCGTATTTCTCTCCAGTTTGGCGTTCGGTGCTTGGTACTTTTTGCTAGTGGCGCTGACGCCCAATATGAATGTGGCCATGCCGATGGCGATGCTTTCGGTGCTCTTCTTCGTCATGTTTTCGGGCTTTGCGATCCCGAAAGACCAGATTCCGGACTATCTCATTTGGCTCTACTGGGGCAGTCCAGTGGCCTGGGGCATTCGGGGACTCGCTGTCAACCAGTTTCGAGCGCCGCAATTTGATGTTTGCGTCTACGAAGATGTCGACTACTGCGCTCTCTCAGGGGTACGATGGGGAGTACTACCTATCGCTATTCAACGTACCAACAAGCAAACACTACGTGGATCTCAGTATGGTGTTTGTAGTTTGCTGTTATCTTCTCTTCTTAGCTCTGGCCGTGTGGGCTCTCGAGCATCGACGCTTCGAAAGCGTTGAAGACAGCAACGTCCGAGTATCGGAAGGCGATGTCGTGGCCAAAGCCAAAGACTCGTACATACTGGTTAAGACTCCACGAGGAACGGACTCGGTGGAGGTCACTGTTCACCCTTCAGCTGGTAGTGGAGATCACACGCGTAACTTCATTCCTGTCACACTAGCGTTCGAGGATATCTGGTACTCGGTCCCAATGCCGCACCACC
>JAAKBD010000272.1:0-35711 GCA_012656105.1 Phytophthora syringae | reverse complement strand
TTGCAACCCGAATAAACGGACGAAATTTAGATAATCCTCTAGCCATGCGGAGGCCGGACTAAAAGAGTGAACCAGCATGATTGCCTTCTTGGCATTCAGATTCATAGCTTCCAACAAGGCCGAAGCGGTACGATGAAGCAGCTGATATCGAATGGAATCCAAATTTACGGAATCCTCAAGCTGCAGGGTTTCTCTAAGAAAAGCGAGCCTCTTTCTCTTGCCGTCACTCGCTTGTACCAGCCAGTCCTTCACCAGTTCTCCGAAAGGCTCTTCCACTTTTCCTTCCACCATGATAACAACCAAATCTCGATCTGCCTTGCCTAGCACAAAAGATCGTTCTGAGACGGTGCCTTTTGATTATCCAAATACACTTGGTGTTCCGGAAATACATAAAGAATTTTCATATTTTCAAATTCGGTATTCGAAAACACGCCTCGTATCGAAGACGGTAATCCTCGCATGCGGCCCACGAATGGGCTAGCTCGTAGGCAGAATACCCTTTCTTCCATTGCTTCTCCGGATCGGCGAGAAAGCTTCTCCACACATTTAAGTCATTCGTTTGGATACAAAAATGTTTCATATTGCCTTTCCTCCTGCCAGAAAAACTACAGCGATACAAACCTCCGCAAACTAACAAAATACAATCCGGCTTCCTTCACCCGGTAACCGAACGTCTCGGACCAGGCCTTGGCATAAGCCTGAACTTGCGGCGCATAGAACCGGACAAACTGCTCTAATTTACTCTCATCCAATTGATCCGTTTTGAAGTCGATGATCACCCAGCCATCCTCCTCTTCGAAAGCGAAATCTATTATACCCTTCACCAAGAGATTGCCGCCGTTATTGGACTGATGCATCAATGCCGCGGCAGATGTTTCCGACATCGTTTGCTCGGTTGCGGGATAAGACATTGTCTTGCCATTGCTCTGAACCATCATTATCGGGATTTCAAACAATCGCTGCTTCGCTCTCAGACTACGCTGCCAGAGTTCACTGATTAGCATTTCATGAATAATAGGCAGGGCATCAGTCGCGTCCTTCTCTGATACTCCTTCGGTCTGGCAGAGGTATTGAACGTATACAGGAAATTCGCTCATCGGAAGACCTTTTCCAACTGCTTCAAGCCCCTTATGGATCACGCTGCCGAAAGATTGGCCCCTCCCAGTGGCTGACCATTCCGGCGTGTCTCTCATGCTCTTCGTCAGCCCAGTAACGGTTGCTTCGGCATAAGTCGGTTGGCGCAGTTGATGGAACACCTGCTCTCTCTGGGCCAAGTATGCCCCCAAATCAATAGAAGCGATATCTCGTTCCCATTCCTCATTATATTCTTCAATCTCTACATCCGCTTCCGGAAAATCTAGCTCCCGGATATGATCCATCCCCTCCATTAGGGAGCTCCACGGGCATTTCGCCGCTGCTCCGGGTAGAGGCTGACAACCAACATTTGCTTTGCTCGTGTCGCCGCGACATAGAGAAGCCGATCCTGCTCCGCGTGCATGAAGGCTCGTTCCCGCACGCTCATCGATTCCCAACCTACTGGCTGAGCAATCGTTTCCTTCTGAAATCCTTTCGATTGCTGGATCAGGAAATAGCCCGCGGCCTCAGCCTCCGAACGATCAACAAACTGGTCGGCGTCATGATCCTTCTCCCCGCAAGGACAAGCGAGAAACACGATAGGCGCTTCAAGCCCTTTCGCCTTATGCACGTTCATGATCCGTACCGCTTGCCCTTTGCCTGCATAGAGACTGGCGGTTTCCATACCTTGGCTCTGCCGTATGGCCGAAATTGCATTCGCTAGTTCATGCCAATCCGATGCAAGCAAGGCGTCATGCTGCAAGAGCTCCAGCATCTTGAGAAGAGTTCCAGAACGATTGGCACCAGCTTCTTGTACAGTGGAATAAGGTAATAGGCCAGTGTCCTCGATAATTCGGTGCAAAGCGGCCCAAGCTGGCATTTCCTTGACCCAGTCGGCATATTTCCGCAATTTCCGTAATGCAGCGGTAACTGGATTGCCCCGTTCTTCTGTTTCCTCCGGCAGCCGATAGATCGTCCAAGCATTCCCTTGAGCGCGATACGCTATCAGTTCCTTGTCGCTAATACCGAATAGAGGCCCGCGCAAGACACTCAGCATCGCCACTTGGTCAGACGGATCGGCCAGATAGAGAGCTAATTGTCCAAGTGTATGAAGCTCGGGATATAAGGCGGAGCTTCCGACCGTTTCCGCGGCTACGCCCCTCTTCTCCAACTCCTCCGCGTATAGGTGCAAATAATGCCTTGTTCTTGTCAAAATCAGAAAATCACTGGGCCGCGCCTCTCTATACACCCAAGCTGCGCCATCCCGCTCCTGAATGTGCATATTCCCATCTCGACAAGCCCACGCAATAGTTGTGGCTATACGCTCTGCGTCAACCGCCGCCACTGCATCCTTGCCTCCCGGAATTTTCGGATACGTAAGCGCATAGATCCCATGGTTCGCTTTCTTGCTTACTTTGGGATTGGGTATATTCGTTTTCATCCGGACATACGCCGCTTGAACCTCGCTTTCCCATAGGGGAAGCTTGCCGACGAATTGCCCATTCACAAAATCGCCGATCGCATCGACGGATCGGAAATTGCTAGTCAAGTGAAGCACATCTCCACATGCGTGAATCCTCGATTTCACCTCGTTATAAATGGAAATATCCGCGCGGCGGAAACGATAGATGGACTGTTTCGGGTCTCCTACGAGGAACAAGGAACCCGGCTTTGGAGTAAGCTTCCGCCAATTCCGTTCATTCGGATCATCCCCGGCCCCCGTTAAGAGAAACATCATTTCCGCTTGGACCGGGTCGGTGTCCTGAAATTCGTCGACCATTACCCGTTGGTAGCGCCCGGCGAAAAACGCTCGAACCTCCGGGTAATCACGCAGCAGACGGCATGCATTCATCAGAAGATCCTGAAAGTTCAGCTTCCCTTCCTGCAATCGCCGTTCTCTGCAATACTCCAATGCAGGCAAGACAAATTGAATGACCTTCGGATACAGATATTCCCGCCACGATTGAAGAAAGGGGAACAGGACCGTGATCTGCCATTCATGAAATCGTTCGGAGATGGCTTTGGCTTGCTTCTTATCCGTCCATTTGTATTGCTTCACATCCAGTTTGAAGTCAAACATCTTCGCAAGTGTTAGCATCAGCATATCGTCCTGCTCATCCGACAACCGCAGCATACGATTAGCAGCACGCAGTTTGGCCTGAAGATTATCCCAACCCTTCTCCGGTTCAACTGTCGGAATAAATCGGCTTGCTTCTTCCATCATGGAAAGCAGCGAGAGACGGATCAGGTTGAACTCAGGACGTTGGACCGGTTCGCAAGGGATTTGGAGGTCCGTAAAGGGATACCCGATCATAGACATTCTTAAGAATGCTTACATCAATGTCCACCTCGCCAAAGGATGCTAGGACTTCAGGATCTCCCTCCTGCAGCCGAATCAAATATTCGTCCCAGCATTGATCGTGGAACGCACGATTCGTTTCATCATCCATTTCTTCGAAAGAAGGGTCCAATCCAGCCTCAATCGGACGCTCCCGAAGCATGGAGGAACAGAACGCATGGATCGTTCCGATGAAGATTTGGTCCAAATTGGCCAAAGCTTCTTCCAATCGTCCTCTAGTTTCGCCTTCAGCATCAGCCGATTTCCGCTCCAAAGCCATGCGGAAACGCTCCTTCATCTCATCCGCCGCTTTATTCGTAAAGGTGATCGCCGCAATCTGCTCGATCTTAGCCGTTCCGGTCTCGATGAGCGCCAGCAATCGGCCGACCAAGCTGGTTGTCTTGCCTGATCCTGCACCTACTTCAACCAGAAAGGTCGTGCTCAGTTCCTCTAATATCTTCTTTCTAGCTTGTTGATCAGATGCTTCATTCAATGTTCTCCACCTCCAGCAGCGTGTGCAGCAGCTCCGAATTCACTTCGTCCTCTCGCTTATCGGCCATCAGTTCTGCGTGATCTCCGCATACAGCCGCGTAGTCGCAATACCGGCAGATCGCGGGATTTGAAGCTGGAATAAACAGACCCTGTTCCATCGACGAGAGGATTCCTCGGATCACCTCGGTGACTCGATGACGTTCGGTTTGCGAGCGCGCAATCACTTGCCCGTGCCCCCGTTCGCTTGGAAAGACGTAAGACGCTTCAAGCACTTTTGCATCAGAATCCACACCCGTTTGCCGCAACCAAAGCTCCGTCCCCATTGCGTAAAGCGCGTGTTGCAGCTGCGTGCCGCCTGCGAACATGCCATTTTCCTTGTAAGGCCGAGGACTGCCGGTCTTATAGTCAATAATTCGATATTGATGCGGCGCAACTTGATCGATCCGGTCGACGATTCCGCGCAGCGTAATCGCCATGTCCTCGCCAAGCTCAAGATGCAACGGCTGGCCGTCTACGATGAGCTCTTGTTCGAAAAACCGGGGGCCGTATTAGCCTGCAATTCCATGCGATAGAATACTTCAATATCCCGGAGCATCGCTTGCCGCTCCCTCTCAAACACATGAGGGCTCGGTGCCGGAATCCGCTCGGCATATAAGAGAATCGTCTCCTCCGCAATACGAAGCAACAGAGCATGACTGTGTGTAGTAGGCATGATTTTATTTGCGCTGACTTCCGTCATATAACGACGATAAACCTCGTGCAGCAGCGAGCCTCTTTCATTCGGCTTCAACCAGGAGGTACGATCAAAAGTCACCTGATCTTTCACGCGAATCCTGAGCACATATTGGAAAAAGTACCGCATCGGACATTCCGCGTACTTCTCCAATTGACTTGCGCTAAGCGTCCGTTCGTCTCGGCCTTTCCAATAATCAGCCCATTCATCCCCCTATATATCCGTCATGCTCCGTCACTTGCGAGTTGGTACGCGCCTCGAGTGCAAGTCTGCCTTGACGAAAAGAAGGATAGACCGACTCGATGAAGGATTGCTTAGGTCCTTCATAAGGTTTACATTCGAACGGATTTGTCGGAAGACGTAATGAGAGCCGTCTAAGGGCAGTCCATTTAGCTCAGTAGAGGATGGCTGTTCTACATCCAAATACCCGACAGGTTCGCCTAAGCTCCGATGCAGCATCTCATAGTCCGCATTCGGTTCTCCGAATACTTTCCGGAAGACCTGTAGAAGTTGAAAAGCCGGGCTTGCTGTCGCTCCTTCTGCCAAGTCATACGACGAGAAGCTGCATGTGATATTGCCGCTTATCATCCCAAGCCGACCATCACGAAGGCGTTGCCGATCTCTTTGTCTCTGCACGGCTGTTTGAAGCCCAGCACCGATCCGTCTGCACTCTTCATCGAGAAGCATGGGATTTTGCCTGATATTCCCGGACCACGAATGTTCATCCATCCCGAGAAGAAATGTCTGTTTCCTCCCGCTGATCCCCCGTTCGGCAAACTCGATATGTACAGGGATCCGGGCTTGGGTAACCGCTGCACCCCGACTCGAAGTTCCTGCAGCATGTCTCGGGCATACAAGAGCATTTGCTGAAATGGCATCAAGTCCGGAACAGGACATTCCTGCAGTTCATTAGCGATACCTCTCATTTCTTGTAGGACGATCGCATCTTCTTCCGTTCCAGAGACACCAACTCGATCCAAGACGTTCACGAGCCATCCCCAGATTCCCTTAGGAGAGGAGAGCGCCTCTTCGTCTGGAAACAATTCTCCAAGGAGGTTTGTCAGATGCTTCTTGATCTCGTCATCCCGTTGTTGTTGTTCCGTCCGCTCCCGTTCTTCGGGTCTTTCATTTGAATCCCCTTGGAACCGAACAACTTCTGACTCTAGCAACTTGATATACCGTTCTTTCCCCAGCCGATTCCACTTTTCTCCAGAGCTCGAATACAATCCGCATTCGTTATTCCTTGCTCACGTTCGGAGAACGTAATCAATTGCTGCTGCAGCATCGATACGAGCGGCCGCACCTGATAACCGGACTCCAGCCAGTTCAGCAGGAAATGGGCGGCTCTTCCCATTCCGGATGTAATCGCAGGTAGCCCGTCTGCGAAGGAACAAGAAAGACCCAGAGAAGCACACATGGTCGAAATGGCCAGCGTATATTCTTCATCCGGGACGATCATCTCCACTTCATCCAATGGCATCCGGCCCTGAATAATTCGTCTCAATGCTTCGCGAACCTCCGCCATTCTTCCGGTCGCATGATAGAACTGAACCTCTCCGAACGGCAATGTGGATTGGACGTCAGTGAAGGAAGAATCCGCTACAATCCTTGTCATCCGTCCGTTTGACAACCGCTCCATCATCCAGGCGGAAACCTATGGAAGCGGCATAGGGTCTGGCAGAAAAAGCTCCACGTTTTCCGGCAATTGGGTTGGTATATACGACAAAAGGCCGGGGAAATCGGTCCAGCGCCGCTGATTCAGAAAGCGCTCATACGCTGACAGCACCTTTTGACATAGATGCCTTTCTGCTGGCTCAAAAGTTGATCCCTACGCAGTTCTTCTGCTTTTACCCCGGCACGGCGTAAATCCATAATGGCTTGGTGAACATGCATCACAATACCAGGCTTTACTTGATCCATGGAGATGTAAGTATCCACATCGGAAGCAATTTGTTCCATAATATGATGTACAATCCAAAAGGACCGCTGATCCCCGATTAAGGTCACCCCTTGTTTATACAGGGAGAACTCAACCTCGCTTCTAACAAAGGATTGAACCGTATGGACCTCCGTGTTCATTACTATCCTAATTCCCGACATATTCGCATCAACCAAGACTGTCCTTCCATGTAGGAAGGAGCGATCACAATCTTGCGGCGAAAAGGCTCTTTACGGATTGCATCATATAAACGTTCTAGAAATGTGCCTTCTACTTTCACAAGGGACACCTTCCTTTCGGTTAAACGCACATTTGCACTTACTGCCCATACAACTGTCCCCAACGCTGCAGCTGTTCCTTAAACTTTTCCCGCACAGATGCAGGTTCTAGGATCTCCGCCGAAGGTCCGTACTGAACCACCCAGTTCATAAATTCGCGCTCGTGGTTGACGGTTACTTCAAATAATAAGCTACCGTCTGGCAGATCGGTCATCTTCGGTCTCACGAACAATTCTTCTTCCTTTACATAGCGGGCGACATCCGGATGGAATTTAATCTTGAAAGTGATTAAAGAATCCCCGCGTTCAATAGACCAGGTGTGCTTCATGTACTGTGCGATGCTGAAATCGCCCTTGTCAAAATGATTTCCTGTCAGCTCTACATGCCGGAAACGGCTCATGCGAAATGTACGAATCTCCCGCTTGGCACGACAATAACCGATCAAATAAAACCGCTGATCCCTTGGAACCAGGTAGTACGGATCAATTTCGCGCTCCGTCAATTCATTCCGGCTCTGGGTATGGTAAACAGCCCTGATCGTCTTGCAGGCGATAATCGCTTCCATGATGGGCAGCAAAAAGTTGGCATTGTTCTCCCGATAAGCCGGGGTGCCCATTTGGATCATGTCCGCGACATTTTCCAATGTATCGTACCGCTTCCGTGTTTCTTTCACATGCGTAGCCATCACCTTGTCGTAGGCGGATTCAAAGCCTGGAGGCAGTTTGCTGGTGTCCAACACGGAAGGCAGGACAGAAAATACCAAAGCTTCCTGCTCCGTGAAATTCAGCGGATACATGGCGAAATTACCGACAAAACGGTACCCTTTCCCATACCCCTCATTCGTGATCGGTGCGATTAAATCCAATATCCTCAAGTCTCTGTAAATCGTTCGATCCGTTGTCTCGCATTTATCTGCCAGCTCTTTGGCTGAAATCCCCGGATTAGCCTGAATGGCAAGAAGCATTTTAAAGAGTCGTATTACTTTATCCGTCATGCGATATCTCCCATCTTGGCATATATAATGTAAATTCAATTATATTTGGGATTCTACGTTTTACCTAGTCCTTCCTGTCTAGACAAGAAGAAAGGACAACGTCCTCTGTCGTTTTGATGATGTACATTTCCTCTATGCCCGGTGTAAGTTCAACAATGGCTGTATCCTTCACGACAAATCGCACCATACCGCAAACATGATGCTCAAACATATCATAAATACGGTAAGCGCTGCGGCATCCTTTCGGTACGGTATGCGGACTGTTGGCGACATAACCGATTTTGCCTATTGGGGTCATTTCTACTTTAATCGCTTCATGGTCATGCGGATTATCCGGGTCTTTGATTATGTGAACGATTTGACCCGGCTTTAGAAAATCAGCTCCGTAATAGTGCTGCATACCCGTAACGGCGACATAGATCTTTTGGTCCACTGTACTCACTCCCGTATGTCTTTCCTCCATTATGACGAATCAAAGAGACAAGAGATTGTCAGCGAATGTACGTTCTAATTTTTTTAAACGTGGGGGCATTGACAACAAGTCCTACTATCTTTTATAGTATGAAACATAGGCAGAGTCATAGGCAGAATTTTCCCCTGTTATGCGGGATGCGGAAAGTTCCTCTGCTGAATTCTTAATAGTTCAACTATTAATGAATATAAGTCTCTGGCCACGCGGCGAAAGGGATCCAATTTTTCCACAGGTAACTGTGGTATTTTGGGTCCCTTTTTTGTTTTTCTATGCCTTTTGAAAGAGGTAATGTTTATGGGGCTTGTTTCACCTAAGGTAATCAAATGTTTTAAAGGCAATCATTTTCAACATAATGTTCAATCTGCAATTCGGGCTCTTGCTGCAAGTAAAGAATCAAAAACAAGTGGAATGAATACTTCAAAAGCTAATCATGTTTCAAAACGTTAATAGCACTGTTGTTACCCATTTTCGAATCGGTAATCTCGACAGTAGCTTTCGACTTCAAGATTTCGATTGCTGACAAGAGTGACTGTTTATGATTATCCCCATAAATGACTCTAATTTTGGTTGGTACTACCTTTGCCACTTTCTCACCTCAGTCTTATTAGCTTTTTGAAATCAAATTAAGGAGGTCTCGACATGGATAAAGATTCCAAAAACACAATTAATGAATTAATTAGCAACCAGAAGCCACAAAACGAACTGTGGAAAGGAACAGAATTATTTCTGTGGAATGCTTCTTCCACAGAAGAATTTATAAATGGAATAAAAATCCTCACGATGTGCATCTTACAACTGACGCCGTATGGGACGTTAGTAAGAGCAAAGTGAGGAACATTATGGATACATTATTTAATTATGAAGGTTATGACAACTCCACTGATCTGCCCCACACTAAAGGGAACATCGCTGATTGGTTGTGGGAAAACAGAGTTCAGCCAAGTATCAAATTGGACAAAGTGAAAATTTATTTGAAACGGATTCAGACATCAAAGGCACCGATCGAACTTTACGATTTCTACGAGGAAGCACTGGAATTTCAACAACAGATCTCTACATACATTAAAAAGCCGATTTGGCAGCTTAACGATCTTGATATTACAGAAATAAACTTTCAGTATTGTCTGAAAAACGTCAATTCAGACATAAAGAAATTCTTTCTCAACCAAATCGTTAAATTGTACTTCCCAGGAAGAAGATTCAATATAGTCAAGCAAAACAAAAGGATCCTCTCTAAACTAGCCGATCATGAACTGCATCCATATTTGAAAAACTTCAATGACCAAATTCAATCAGAAGGTCGTTCCGGAGGATATATAAAAGATATTAACCGCGACGTAATGTTGTTTTTAAACTGGCTTGTTAACAATTACGCTAGTTTCAATGATTTCTCACCGAATGCAATACCTGTTTGGTTAATCGAAAGAGACCATATTTTAGAGTTTGAAAATTACCTTAAACGTTGCCATTCAAAAGGCCTTTACAGCGAAATAACGGTTAGCAATAAATTCTACTGTGTGATTTCGTTCTTTAAGTATCTGTATGACAACAGAATTATCCCAAAGAATATCGGTTCAATAAGAGGAATATCAGCACAGAGGTATCTTCATCGTGATATCCCCAATAAAGATCAATTATCAGATTTCTTCAATACTATAGCTAGATACTCGGATGATCCTGAGTATGATACAGCTTTTGGATCCTTGCTGCATCTCGGACTACGATTCTGTGAAGCCGAGCGTCTAAATTGGGAAGATATTAATTTTCAAGCAAGGATAATCAAAATCCGGGGTAAGGGCAAAGCTGGGAAACCTGTACCATTACACTTGCCGAAAAACTTTATCAATATTTAGAATCCCTATATAAAGTTCGTACAGACGAGAAATCTGTCTTTAAGGGAAGACAATCTAAAAAAGTCTTATACGGAAAAATGTTAGATAAATACAAGTTATATTCTTTGATATCCGGTTGGACATTCCCCGGAGGTCTTCATTTGTTCAGGCACACATTTATCACCAAACTGAGTCTTAGAAAAAACGTACATCCGCAAATCATCAAACGTCTAGCTCGACATACCAGACTTGACACGACCTCAAAGTATTTACATAGGCAAAATCAAGAACTTAATGATGCAATGCAAAAATCGATTCTATATGGAGATGATTTCATGTTCAAGGTAGAAGGTAACTCACCTGTCGCTAATCTGATGGTCCACTTGCAAAAACTTGCTGCGACCAACAGTCATGATCATATGAGACAAGCTTTAGAAAGAAGCAATCTTATTTTCGTTGAAGAACCAAAGGAACCGAAAGATGTAACGTTTGAGGAAGCCGTAAATTGGTACTTGCAAAGCTCTGAATTCGGACGAAAGAGTGAAGCTACTCAAAAGACATATCGTTCTGAATTGAACCAGTTTGTTTCATTTGTCGATTCGCTGCCGGAAACTCCATCTTTGCTTTCATTTGAGAAGAATCCCAAAGTACTACTTGATTACCTTAAGCCAGTTAAAACCCAAAATACGCGATCAAAAAAGCTTCATTTTTAAGGGACTTTTTCACTGTTACCTTCACACGATTCTTTGAAATAGATATTAAAAAGATCAAGGAAACCTTGATAGTTGACGTTGAGTTTGATGAAGATCTTCCAAAGGCTTTTACGAAAGAACAAGTAGAGGAAATTATAAACTTATCGCGGCTGACCAACGATGGTTTTAGAAACTTTGTCATCTTATGGACTTTTCTTGGCAGCGGTATTCGCCTTAACGAGTTGACCCAACTTCAAATCGGGGATATTTGCTATAATTCTCAGAATATAAAAGTTCGTGTTAAGGGGAAAAAGCTTCAAAAAGTTCCTCGGCGGATTACAGCTACATCATTAGAGCTTCTTAGAAAATATGTAAGTTTTAAATACGGGTCACTTAAGAGTCAGCCTAATTATACTGATTTGTATGTTTTTTCAACGGATAAGGGAGTTACCCCTATCAGTGATAGTACAGTCCAAAAGATGTTAGATGGGTTAATTTCTGAGGCACAGACCATTTCTCCAGAAGAGAAAGAGCGATTATCTGTCCATTCTTTACGTCATTCTTTCGCATTGTTCGCTTTAGAAGAGGGCGTGGATCTTGTCAGTATTTCGAAACTCCTTGGCCATAAATCATTAAAAACAACAACCATTTATTTGCAACTCTTTAACAGCATGCTTCTACAGGCAATCGAAAAACATCCTTTCGCTCGCTCGTTAGCGGCAAATTTATTTGATTGAGGTGGAGACGGAATGACGCCCTCTGGAATTGTATTCGACTCTATTTATTTTAAAACTTGGAGTGAACACTCTGGCTTAAAGAAACCAGCATGCTCAGCAACCAAAAAGGTTCTCGCCACACTTCAGGAATTTCTTTTGGAGAACGGTTTCGAAGGCAATCTAGATTTTGACCGATTCACATATTATGTTGAATCAAATGATTTTGAACCGATTAACAAATCGTTCATTGATCAATTTGTTCAGTATCTTATATCATCAAATCCAGGGCTTTCAAATAAAACCATTTACAATAAAATTAGTTCATTAAAGAGCTTTTTCAACTTTCTTGATCGAGTAAATATGATAAGCCACAACCCCATGGCCCATTATACAAACAAATATTATGAACGAAATATAAATATTAATTTCTTGACTGAGGTTGAGTGTAAAGACCTCCTGAAAGCAGCCCTTCTAGAGGAGCCCTTCTCCAAATATTACTATCTGTTGATTTGGACAGCCATTACAACCGGACTTAGAAACAATGAAATATGTTGCCTTTCATTTGAGCAGATCAACTTTCAAAATAATATGGTGATAGTTAACAAAGGTCAAAAAACAAATGCTAAGGGGATCGCCATTCCTGGGTTCCTAGCAAACGAACTGAAACACTTCAAACAATATAAGGAGACCATTGAAGAAGATTTTAGTCCATATGTATTCTCAAGAAAAAAACGTAAACTCTATAATAATCAAATGGTATCTATAGTCAGATCTATATCAGAAAAAGCCGGGATTAATAGAAGGGTCATTCCCCATGATCTCAGAAGAACTACCGGATTTCTGATGCTTAAAAGTGGTGCAAACTTGAGAGCAATTCAACAACAATTAAGGCATGAGTTGTTAGGTACCACGTTGGAGTACCTCTCCATTTCGGATAGTTTGATATTAGACGAGGATTAAAAAATGCCCTTCCAATGCTAAATTGGACAGGGCATTCATATCGTTTGTAGGATTAATCTAAGGCAGTTAAATGTCTCCAAGCCATCTCGATATGTGTATCTTTAAAGACATTCTTCTTCCTTTCATTCCAGGCTTTAAAATGATCAATCGCAATCTTCACATTATCTCTGGAATCAGGAAAATGCTTAATAATCCAATCGGTCGTAGCTAGCAATTCAAGTCCGTATGGGGTTTCGTAACCTTCAATTATTTGTTTGGTATGCTGAAGCCTTTTTCCGTGCTCCCATCATTTAATTGACTCAGAAAGCCTTCAGCTTCCCTTGTTACTTCAGGTAAAAGATATATCTCCGCATCCCGATTTCGATCTCCATATCCCCGTATATAATGCCCTTCAAGTCTTTGAAGAACATGATTTAAATTGTCAGCATACGGTCCAAACTGAGCTTTAACAAATCTTAGCTTTAAATCCTCTCCACTCTCTTGCAAAAAGTAAGCAAGTTTCTGTATTTCCAACATTGACAGTTTGTAGCCCGGTGCAGCATAGAGATTCATTAGCATTATAAGTAAGGCTCTAGCACGAGTTAACTTCGGCTTTTCGGTTCCAACACGCATTTTATCAGGCTCTGGACTTCCAATTGGCGGGTAAACCATAAATAAAACCTCAGGAACTTTCAATGCCGCTTCCTCAATTAGTGGCCGAACGTCTTCCCAGTTCAAACCACCATTACCGCAGCCTAATGGAGGGATTGCTACTGATCTAATTCCATACTCTCGAATTATCTCAATAAAATCGATTAATCCAGACTGTATGTCTTCAATCTTTGACTTTCCTTTCCAATGACGCTTTGTTGGAAAGTTAATGATGTATCGAGGATTAAACATAGACCCTGTATCAACAACAAACATTTTACCTGGCATAACCATATTATTTTTGCATGCTTTTTCGTACTCTTTAAAATTATCAGGATAAGCCTGTTTAAATTGAAGTGCTATCCCCTTACCCATTATACCTACACAATTCACCGTGTTTACTAAAGCCTCGGCCTCGGATTCCAACAAGTTACCTTTCTTATACTCAATCACAAACTCACCACCTTAGTAATACCATTCTCTGCGTACCTCAACAGGTATATTAATCGAGTTATTACGCAAAATTTTAAGTGCCTCACCCTTGTAAGTTTCATTAATTACACCAATTTCAAGTATAGAGTCAATGGGAAAAAACTCAAAAGCCAAGAACTCCGCCTGGCGTTTCCGTTTTCTGTCAGGATATTCAGTAGTATCATACCAATATTGGGATCTCATTATTCCCCAGTCAATTTGCTCTAAATCAACCGGGTCATTGTAAAATTCGGAATAACTCATGATCGCATGTCCATCTGTAAACACGAATGGGATTTTCTCTGATAACACTTGTTGTACCGTTGATACCAAATATATAATTTGATTTTGACCACCTTGATACTGTGGCACATTTCCTTGATTAATTGTATACAACATTGGTGACCGCGGCGCAAAGTAAAAGGAACATAATCATGTAGATTACCGTATGGATGTATTGGAACTTGTTTTTCCGAGCGTCTAGATTGAATTTGCTCATAAGCAATATTCACGAAAGAGCTTTCGTGCTCGTGTAATTGGTTTATACAAACGAGACCATTATTGTTAAGGATCGAATGTAAATTCCCAATACTCGTTATATGATAAATAAATGTTGGATTCGGCACCATTTAGCTACACTCCATGTCTAATCACGTTAGAGTGTTATTTCGACAAAGGAAATGAATTTCCTCCCAGGTAGTAACAGAATATATGTTCGTATTGATTATATTCGAATGATTTAATCAAGTCAAAAGTTACTGATGATGTTATTCGAAGAATTTAACTCGGAATTACTCCATGTCATCAGAAATATGTAATTCACGTTGACACACATCACATTTAACAATTAGATATGTGCCTAAGCCCGAGGGGATAAAAGTAAAAGCGAATTTAGCCCCGCTTACGTCAACTGCTTTACATTGGTCCCATTGATTAATTCTTTTCATGATTTCTTTACTTATTGTAAATGTTAAAGAATTCTTTAAAACATTGCAGAAATTCCTCACTCTTCAACTACGTTCACCTCACACATCCCTAAATTTACTTTGATGTGAATTTATTATACTCATTACTCAAAAGCCACGCTTATAAATTTCATTTGAATCAAGATCCTTGATCCTTTTCAGTACATGTAAAAAGCCACATGCTCTGATGTGGCTTAATAAATGAGGGCTGAAACACAATGCTCACTTATGACATTAGAATCTCGTTTTCGATACATCGAGCTGCGAATGTGGCCAGCTTTGTGCCCTTGTTGGGCCGGAAACTTTCAATGGCCTTGATCAGACCGATGGTTCCGATGGATATGAGGTCTTCCAAATCCTCGCTGTTATCGAATTTTTGACGATGTGTGCGACCAGCCGAAGATTATGCTCAATCAGTTTATTGCGCGACTGAGGATCGCCTTCGGCCATTCGCTGCAGATGTTTAGCTTCCTCCTCCTCAGTCAGAGGCTGAGGAAACGCGTTGTTTTTCACGTACGAAACGAGCAGGGTCAACTCTTTAATAAACAAAGCAATTGCGGTAAACAGTCCAGGCACTTTGGGACACCTCCTGCGAAGTTACAATGCAATAGCCCTTATCGCGCTCGGTTTCTCGGTCTTCTCATTGTATGTAGGCAGCGGCCCAGAAGTGCCTGTACGGGGAAAGTGATAAGTAAAAAACACAAGATGCAGACATATAACGGGACATATCATTACGCATTAACCATTTATGGCTTTCATAGTCGCACCAAGCTTTAAAAACGGATCCTAGGCAATGGCGGAGGCATATCAGGGCGGTTCAACTGCTCGAATAACCAATCGTAGGAATGCCTGCCGCTGATTTGATGGGCCCCGGGAACAGATCGGTTTGCAGCTTCTCCTCAGAGCCTTCGCGTGGTATATTTCCCTGAGCCGATCAACTGCAGCGTTAAAAAAGCGGCGGGAAATATCGGATCATGCGTTCCAGACTCCAGAAACAAGGGCCTGGGAGCCATCAGCCCCAGCCATTCGGGCAGCTCGGCATGTTTCAGAATACCGGGGATGTAATTGCACACGCAGTGGCGGATTTCCATGATACTGTCCTTGAAGGTGTTGGGATACCCAGCCAGCACAGCGGCCCGGATTCGTTCATCCAGCGCCGCGCACAGGAACGAGATCAGCCCGCCGCCCGAAAAACCCATAATGCCGATTCTGCCTGGCTGAACCTCGGGGCGCTCGGCCAGATGGCCCACTGCCCCAAGTGTCTCGGCCACGCGCAGACAAGCAACCGTCTTGCCATACATCATCAGCTGGGTAGACAACCGATGGCAGGAGTTCGGGGTATCCGGGTCCCGTGCGAGATCCGCCATAAGGCGACGTTCACCGAAACCGGCTACATCCGGGGCAATTACCACCATGCCCCGCCGCGCCAGCTCAACCGCGAAATGCCGATGGATGCCCGGTTGTTCGGTATCAGTTGATCCGTCCTCCCTCAGCCCCACAATCTCCCTGCTTCCATAGCCATGTCCATGAACGGCAACGACGGCAGGCATCGGCTTTCCCTGACTGCCATCCGGAATCAATACATAGGCAGCATAGGATACACCAGGTACGGCGGACAGCTCCACCCTTTCGCGAACATAGCCTTCACACGGCACCCGTTCAAGCAATACAGGCTTGTGGTTTACATTGATTTCGAATTCGCCAATCAATTGCCGAAGTACTTGCTTCAACAGCAGCTTCCTCTCTGATGGACTCATGGAAACCTGTCTGTCTTTCGCTTCTCTTATTGCTTCGTTATACATGTGCTCCAGCAAAGTATCTGCTTCCCACATCCCGAACCCACCTCCTTCGATTTACTCGCTGTTTCACATAAGGCGTCCCTTGCTTGGATTCATGCACATCCCTGGCCTACCGGGGTATCAGGGCCCCATAGTGCTTAGGTCAGACCACGACCACCCTGATCTGCTTTGCCATCTCTTATGTTCTGTTCCTCCGCCAGGAGATCAGAGGCCGATCCTAATCTTTCGGTCATACGAACAAGCTCATCTGAAGAATTCATCAGATGAGCTTGTTTTGTCATCAAGTGTTCTAAAGGTCATGCTCTTTCGGCCTTATTTTCCTTACACTTGTTGTATCGCGGCTTGCGACAAAAATCCAATCTTCCGAAGCCAGCCCTCGCACAGGCCCGTCCATTGCGCGACACTGACGTCCGCTTCGGCCAGCCCAAGTCCATGGCGCCCCTCCGGGAAGACATGAAGCTCAAACGGGATGCGCTGCTCGCTTAGTGCCCTGGCATACATCAGGCTGTTCTCGACCGGAACCGCCCCATCATCCGCGGTATGCCACAGAAAGGCAGGCGGGGTCTCCGGTTTCACCGCCCGCTCCAGAGACAGCGCCTGCCTCTTGTCCTCCGAAGGCTCCTCACCCAGCAGATTGAACATGGAGCCCTCATGGTAGTGATCTTTAAACGATATAACCGGGTAACACAGAATCGAAGCGTTCGGCCGTGAGCTATGCCGCTCCACAGCATCTGCCGACTCCGGGTTCCCTTCATCGAAATAAGTGCTGGCAGTAGCCGCGAGATGTCCGCGCAGAGAACCCCAGGATCCCGATGCGGTCCGGATCGATGTTCCATTCCTCAGCATGATGTCTTACCAGACGGATCGCTCGCTGAGCATCCAGCAGCGAATGGGGGTAGCGGTAAGGGGCCACGCGGTAATGAACCACAAAGGCCGATAAGCCAATCGAATTCAGCCACATGGCAACCGGATCGCCCTCGTGGTCTGCACGTCCTCCATAACCACCGCCCGGCAGCACAAGCACGGCTCCGCGAGGCGAATCATTTTCCAAAAGATGAGGTTTCATGTACGGTGCGAATTTCTCTTCCACCGACTCATATCCGGGAATATCCTCTTCCCAAAGCTTCATTATACCCATTCCTTTCTGCCCCCTTGTCAATAGATTCACTTCCCTCCGTTCGCACCTTCCTCAGATGCCAAGCAAATCCAGTCTGAGCGGTGTAAACGTATCCAAAAGAGCGGATGGCTCAAGGGCTTTCACCCCGTGCTCTGCTCCGCCGGGAATGACGATGGTGTCTCCCTGACGAACAAGGGTCTTCTCTCCGTTGATCTTAAATTCAATGGCACCCTTCAAACAGTAACTCATCTGCTCATGAGGATGGGCATGCAGTGCCCCTTCCGCCCCTTCTTCAAAATGAACCTCCATCATCATCAGCCCGATTCCCGGTTGAAACACCTTTCTTGTAACCCCAGGCTCCGCTTGCTCCCAAACTCCAATGGCCGCCATGTTCCTCCTCCTCTGCTAATCCATGTCTTAACTCTAAGCAATTTCTGCCTTCCGCAAGGAACAACAAGAAGAACAGCTGATGTCGATGTCCCCGCACATCCCCGCTCTTCATGAAAAGGCGTCACCCCTGCGGCTTCCTTATGAACCTGTCTACTTCTTCGCCGCAGGTCCCGCGAATTCCTATATGAACGCCAGATTATTCACCGATCCTTTTCGCATCTGCCCAAAGAGGCAGCAGCTCGGCTTCCGCATAAGGCAGATGTCGTTCCGGCAGTCCTCCAAGCTCGCGCAGGAGTAACGAATGAGAATGGCCTGCGTTCCGGCATTCATGTCCCCTTCCACCTCACCCATACCTAACGGAACAGCCGCGGGCATGTCGGGATAATACTCTCCCGGCTTTACCTGCGCCACATTCGGAGCTGGCGGGGAGTGATCGATCTCTCTGGAGAATCCTCCATCCTCACGCTTAAGCTGTGCCATGTTGTGCAGGGTAATCTCGGTGATCTCGGCCAATGCCTTCATTGGTAGTTCCATTCTCATCGATGACAGCAGACTGATCGGATTCCGAATATAACACATATCCACTGCCCTCTCATTTCGCAGGGCATGCCGCAATGACCGGTATATCTCTGTCGTCCGCGGCAGCGGAACATGGAATCGGTTATAGAAGGTCAGCAGCTTAAAGGTCCCTGAAATTTGGACGTAGGGGCGCCTTCTCCCCACAACCCGGTCTCCGGATCCTGCATGCTGGCGAAATAAGACAGCGCTTCTCTTAAAAGGGCTGCCGCTGCTCCGCTGTCATCTGCATCAGATGCGGAGCAGAATTGCACAATCTGTCGCAGCCGCGCCAGCTGTTCGCCAGACTGACCGAGCGGAGCCATTCGGCATAAACCTCCGGTGAATCGCAGTATTCCGGCGCCATATTGCGATGGCCCGGCAGCGGGTGCAAGGGGCAGCTCCCAACTTGCCAAGAGCCCCCAGACTATAACCGAGTGCACGGCCGACCATCACATCGTCCCTTCTCATCCGGGGATCAGCATCATAGAAAAACCCGTTACCGGGTCCTGCTTCGCTTGAAAAAACGGACGATTCGAGCTCTCCTCTCTGCGCTCAGCAAGCTGCCTGCTCCGCAGCACTCGATGATATTCAGCGCTTGGGCCGTCGATTCGATATCGGGCGTAAACGCCTCTCCCTCCCTGGAGCTGCGTGCATAATAGAAACCGCCGCTCACTTCATCATACTGAAGCGCAAGCCACTCGAAGAAACCTTCAAACAGCCCGTCACCACGTTCAATAATGTCTTCTAAATAGGATTGCATTCAAAGCCCCCTTTCAGCTGCTTAGGACGTTATACGAAAAATTCCGGAAGATTACCTTGCCTTTACCAACGGCATCCAATCCGATGCGAAGGCTCTGAAATCCGCCAAACGTGTTGTGATGAAACCCTGAGACGTCCACCACCTTGTCGTACCGCACCCATTCCAACCCATCGAAGCTGTAATAGAATGAGACGATATGCGCATCGTTTACCAAACGCAAAAATGCCCTGCGCTGATCATTCGGCATCGTGCCGTATCCCTTGAAGGACCGGAAATGCCGGACTCCGTGCTCGTTGACTCCCATGCCGAGATATGCCGCATCATTATAATAGAGCAGCAGACGACCTTCTGCAGGTCCCTCCACAACGACCTCCACCTCTGCCGAATAACGCTTACTGCCCGCCATATAGAGCAGCGGAGAAGCTGTGGCTTCCTCCGCTGCCGCTTCAGCAACCAGCTCATGATTCCCCGAACGGAACCGGACCGCAGGCTCCACACCCTCGCATTGCCAGTGCAGGCCCAGTTCAGAATCGTCAAAGGTATCAAGAAACGACGCTGCCTCATCTGCTGGAATCGCACCTTCCACACCATCCGGATGATCGATCCCTTGACCGCTTCCCGCAGCACGAAACCACCCGTCCGGGGTCCACTCGACGCTCAAGCAGGGTCTGCCTGCCAAGCGAATGAAATCCGTTGGCATAGGCATGGTATACCATCCACCACTGACCGTCCGGAGAATCTATCAATGATACATGTCCTTTGGACCACCATGGCTCACTCCTGGATTCCGTGTGAACTATCGGGTTGTACGGAGAATGCTCCCACGGGCCCGAAGGCGTTCTGGATCTTGACGATACGGCCATATGGCTTGTAGGCGGACCAGCCGTCCCGCCTACAGCCACCGTCAAATAATAATAGTCATCGTGAAGGGTGATCTTCGGTCCTTCCAAACTGTATGCCTCCACTACCCAGTCATCCGGATATCGCCAGCCGTCATACACGTGTCTGATTTCGTAAGCAATCGCTAATCCATCCGCTGTCAGCTCTACACAATCACCTCCGGACATATGCAGATAACGCTTTCCGTCCGGTCCTGCCGTATGCCCTGGATCAATTCCCTTGATGCCCAGATTGATCGGTTTGCTCCATGGCCCTGCCGGACTGGGCGCCGTTACAACCCAGTTCGTTCTCCCCGCCGGATAATAGATATAGTACACCCCGTTATGCTCCACAAAATCCGGCGCCCACACGTCCCCCTCATAACGGGGAGCGCAGCTAACCCTGCTCCAGTTCAGCAAATCGCGCGAATGCCAGATAATAAGCCCGGGCGTCAGCTTATAGGATGAATGCGTCATATAATAATCCGCGCCTACCCGGATGACCGAGGGGTCGGCATAATTCCCGGCAATAACAGGCGCATACTGTCTCTTTTCCATTAGCGATCCACAGCTCCTCTCTACCCCTTGATTGAACCCAGCAGCGCACCTTTCGCAAAATGCTTCTGCAGAAACGGATATACACACAGGATCGGCAGCGTCGCAATGACAATGACCGCCATCTTCACCGTCTGCTCCGGCGGACGGACAAATTCGTCCATACCGGACGTGTCCGCTGCCAATCCGCTGGCCAGAATGACAATCTGCCGCAGGATGACCTGGACAGGCCATTTGGCCGCATCATTCAGATACAGAATCGCCGACATATAGGTGTTCCAGTAGGTTACCGCATAGAAAAGCGATATCGTTGCAATGGTAAGCATCGACAGCGGGATGACAATCCGGAACAGAATGCCCCAATCGCCTGCGCCGTCGATCTTTGCGGATTCTTCCAATCCCTCAGGCAGGTTCTGGAAGAAGTTTCGCATGATAATGAGATTGAAGGCGTTGATGGCCGTCGGGACAATCAGCGCTGCATAGGTATCGATCAGGCCCATCTCCTTCACAACGAGGAACGTGGGAATCATACCGCCGCTGAAGAGCATCGTGAACAATACCATGAACATTATGAAGTTTCGGCCGTCCAGATCCCTCCGCGACAGTCCGTATGCCATCAGGCAGGTTAACAGCATGCTGAACAAGGTGCCGAAGAAGGTTACCCCCACGGAAACGCCAAGCGAGCGAAAAACGGTATTGGTTGAAAATACATATTTGTAGGCATCCAGGGACCATACGGTCGGAAACAGGACAAACTGCTTCTGCGCCAGCTCCGTCACCGTTGTGAAGGATCCGGCGATGACATGAAGGAAAGGCAGAATCGTAACCAGGCCAATGATCGACAGCAGCGTATAGTTCACGATATCGAAGATTCGGCTCGAAATCGTTTTATCTTGTACCATAGCGGTCCACCTTTCTGTTATTTAATAGATGCCTTCTTCTCCGGCTTTTTCGCCAGCTTGTTGGCCAGCATCACCAAGATCAGACCGATCAGTGATTTGAAGAACCCGACGGCTGTACTGAAGCTGAATTGTCCTTGCTTGAGACCCGCAGTGTATACATACGTATCGAATATCTCCGCCACATCCCGGTTCATCGAGTTTAAGAGGAGATAAATATGTTCGAATCAAGTTCCAGCACATCCCCGATTTTCAGAATCAACAGTACAACGATCACGCTGCGAATGGAGGAGCGTAATATGCCACATTTGCCTAAAACGGCTTGCCCCGTCCATTCGGGACGCTTCGTATAAACCGGGATCAATCGCGGCCATGGCGGCCAAATAAATGATGGTCCCCCAGCCCGCTTCCCGCCAGATGACCTGCATGACATACATTGGCCTGAACCAATCGCTGCTCATGAGGAAATTGATTTTGTCGAATCCGGCCATAACCATTAACTCATTAATGATTCCGCGGTCCATCGAGAGCATCACAAACGAAATGGATACGATGATGACCCAAGACATGAAGTGGGGAATGTACACCAGCGTCTGGATAAAACGTTTAAACACCTCGCGCCGCACCTCATTCAGCATCAAGGCTAGAATAATCGGCACAGGAAAATAGAACGCCAGGTTCAAGAAAAACAGCAGCAGTGTGTTGCCAAGGATCGTGAAGAACATCGGCTCGGTAAACAGCCGTTCGAAATGCTTGAGTCCAACCCAGGGGCTGCCCGTAACGCCAAGATAAGCCTGATAATCCTGGAAAGCTATGATCAATCCCGACATCGGGATATATTTAAAGATCAGAAAGTATAAAAATCCCGGAAGAATCATGAGGTAGATCGCCCGGTTTTTATGATTCTTCTCATTCGGCCAGACTCCGATATTTTGGGGTGCTTTTGCGCATCCCGGCCTTCACTGCGGTTTCGCTCATGATCTAAAGACTTCCAGAGCATCGCAGTCCCCGATTCCTCGGGATGCTGGCCTGTTCATTATTTGGAGGATGAGTAGGAAACATTGAATTCATCTATAATTTGTTGACCGCCGCTCTTCAGCCAGTTATCTACGACGGACTGAAATCCGGCCTCATCGATATCGCCAAGCATGTAGCGATACGTACCGTCCTTAATCATCTCCTGCAGCTGTACGCCTTTTTCGTTAAACGTCTTGGGATCGAGCGCGGCCGACGGGTCCTCAATCAGATAATCATTGTTCTCCGTAATCATCTCTTCGGATTTTGCTTTGACAGGGAGCATATGCTTCGGTTCATAAAATCCTTCGATTGTTAAAGGCCCGCCGACCTGGATCGCTTGATAGGGCTTCACTTCACGATCCGTCAGCGGTGTCCTCCGAAGGAATGACCTTGCCGTCCTCCAGCTTGTGATGCGTGCCTTCAACCCCCAATAGATCAGGTTGCCAAGTTCTGGACTCATCAGTTGATCCATAAATGTAAGGACATTATTCAGATCCTCTTCTGTTTTAATGGCGGTTTTCGGGAAGAGAATAACCGAGCCATAGCCGGGCACAGACCAGATGCCATAGCCGTTCGGTCCGCCTTCGATTTTATTCTGGACGTCGAGCTCTGCATCCGGGTTCACTTCCACGACCTTCGGATGCAGGCTGGATACATCCCCCATCGCTCCGATGTAAACACCGGACTTGCCAGTGATAAACAGATTTTGCTGATCGGTTTTGCTGGTGACCGGAAAATCCTGATTAATCAGGCCTTCCTGGTGAAGCTTCTTGAAGAAATTCATCGTCTCCATATACTCAGGAAACATGAATTCGGGTGCCAGCTTGCCGTCCTTCTCGCCCCAGTTATTAGGTGTACCGAGCCAGGAGCTTATCGTCTTGAAGGCACCATAGACCAAATCGTTTCGGTCCGTCAGCGGGATGGTATCATCTTTGCCGTTGCCGTCAGGATCGTTCTCCTTGAACTGCTTCAGCATGTTGTAGAATTCGTCGATATGAGTTGGAGCGCTGAGCCCAAGCTTGTCGGCCCAATCCTTGCGGTAAATGATGCCTTGGCGCGACAAGGGCACTTCACGGTAAAGTGCATAAATTTTGCCGTCCACCGCCGTGTTCTTTAACACCTCCGGTTTCAGCCGACTGAGGTTCGGGTACTGATCCAGCAGCGGGCCGATTTCCCAGAATTGACCGTTGCGGATCGCATCACGCATATTCACCAGCGAAGCTGCATTCTTTAGATATGTCACTTGCGGCAGCGTTCCTGTGGCAAAGGATGCATTAACCTTTTCGTCATATGTACCGTCCGGTACCCACTGAATCTCCAGCTTGGTGCCCGTTTTCTCTTCCAGCAGCTTCTCAATCATATCGGAGGGAACTTCAGGGGTATGGAGGTTGGCCATGATCGAGATGGCTAGGTTCGCTCTTATTCTCCCCTTGCGCTGCACTGCCATTGGAAGTCTTAGGTTGCCGCAGGCGCGGAGCTGCCGCCGCCACAACCCGCCACCACCGATAAAGCGGTTACAATTGCCAGGATGGAACTGGCTTTTTCTTCTTCATCTTCTGACCTCCGTATTAAAATTTGAATGGGCCTGGCAAATAACAGCTTAGATTAGGGCGCTCCGTTACGTATATAATCCCAAGATTGGATGTAGCGATTTCGGGCTCGCCTCATATGTGGAACCATCTAAATCAAATCTAATGATTGTGCTGCCACTGTCATGGCACTCGCGCGCCAAGTCAAAAAAACCGCCAGGGAACGTGCTCCCCAGCGGTTTACTCATGCAGATACGCCCCAACCGTCCTTCGGTAAGACGCATTATATTCCTCGATAATTTGCCTGCCCCCATCTTCAAGCCAGCGATTAATCTCGGCTTCATATCCCTTCTCATCCATCATGCCGAGCATGAATTGATATGCGGCGTCCCGCATATGCTCATTCAATCTGACTCCGATCTCATTGTACAGCGGAGATTCCAGCGGTAGGTCGGATCATAGATCAGGAAGCTTTCATTATCATAAATCAGCTGCTCTGCCTTATCCTTGACCTTATTCGCGTTAATGGCTGCAGCATGCCCGGTATGGTGCTGAATCCTCCGACCATCAGGGCCTGGTAAGGCTTTACGTCCTTTTCCTTAAGCTCAAAAGCATCCACCGCCATGGCTTTGCCGTTCTGAACGGTGTAATGGGTTCCTTCGATTCCCCAATAAATCAGATTCGCAAGCTCGGGACTCATTAACGCATCATAGAAGGAGAGGATTTTCTTCAATTCCTCCTCCGTTGCAATGGCGGACTTCGGAAACAAGATCACCGTCCCATATCCCTCCGAGGCCCATATGCCGTACCCTTCCGGTCCGAGCACCCGATTATGCACATCCAGCTCTGCTGCTGGATCATGGGCAAGAAGCCTGGATTCCAAAGACAGCACGTCCCCCATCGCTCCGATATATACGTAAGCTTTTCCCGTAACAAACAGCTCCTGCTGATCCGTTTTACTGGTAATCGGAAAATCCTCGTTCATAAGTCCTTCACTATGGAGCTTGCGGAAGAACTTCATGGTCTCCATATAATTCGGGAACACAAACTCGGGCTGCAATGAATCATCGTACCATCCCCAATTATTCGGCGTTCCGTAATAGGAGCTGATGGTCTTGAATGCCCCGTAGATCAGATCATTCCGATCCGCCAAACCCATGGTATCATCAACGCCATTGTTGTCAGGGTCATTGTATGTAAACCCTTTCAGCATTTCGTACAGCTCATCCAGCGTTTCCGGTGCCGAAAGCCCGAGTCGGTCTGCCCAATCCTTACGGTAAATGATGCCTTGACGGGCTAAAGCGCGCTCCTGATACAGGCTGTACAGTTTACCGTCAATGGAGGTATTGTTCAGAACCTCCGGTTTCAGGTTCTTTAGATTCGGATAGTCCGCAAGCAGCGGTCCGATCTCCCAGAAGAGCCCGCTCCGAATCTCATCTCTGAAATAGGACAAGGATGCGGCATTTTTAAATACAGCGCCTGCGGCAGCGTCCCTGTTGCAAGCGAAGCATATACCTTCTGGTCATAGCTGCCGTCCGGAACCCACTGAATGTCCAGCTGAGTGCCCGTTCGTTCCTCAAGCCATTTCTCAATCCAGTCGGATGGAACCTGTGCGGTGTGCAGGTTGGCCATAATAGAGATGCTGGTTAATCGACCAGAAGACGTACTTCCGTCATCCTCGCCTGAGGATCTGGCCATGCTGAGGCAAGCAGCAGAGACAATAAGGACAGCCAGCGTAAGAAATACATAGTTTGACAGACGGGTCATCACTTCCGTTCTACCTCCGTTCCCACCATGCTTCTTGCAATTCCCATATGAATGGGATGATCATACCATATGTACATCTTTTTACATGATAAGCCCATGATGATCAAATACAGTGATTATTCATTTCGAAATGATTATTGAATGAAACCAGGGTTGCCCATACAATGATTATACACTTTGTAAAATGGGAAGGTGTAACCTATTGCATCCAAAAAGTAGCTTTTATTCTAAAATGGTCCTGTTCGGCTGTGTCATCAGCATCCTCCCTCTTGCAGCCCTCGGCTTCTTCTCGTTCATGAAATCATCAACCTCTGTGCAAAACCATGTAAACGGCAGCAATATTCAGATTATGAATCAAACGAACAGCAATCTGGAGCAGGTGCTGCGGACGGTGGACTATACACTTAATTACGTGATTAATTCCAACATTCTGCAAAGTGCGCTGTATCGGCCGCTGTCCTACTATGACTTTCAATTGTATAACAAGCTGAGAGAAGAAATGAGCCTGCTGCAGTCTCCTGAAACTAAAGTAACGGATGTCATTCTCGCGAATACAACCACGAACTGGCTGATCAACAATCGGGGCATGTACCCATTTAATGAATACGCTTCCAAAAATAAACTCTTGACACTGATGGAGCTTCAGGGAATTCCAACTGGGTGATGCTGGATACGGAATCCCTGGGCTCCAGCGATACGCTCAGTTATGCCTGCCCTTACACCATTGCGCTTGTTAAGAAAATGCCGCTCTCCGCCTCCATCGCCCGGGGAGTCGCACTTGCCACCATTCCGAGCTGCAGTCTCGCCGCGATGATGGACAGCCCTTCCGATTCCCGTGAGGTGATGGTACTGGACCATGACTACCGGATTATCGTGCATCCCGAGCAAGCGAAGCTTGGTCAGTACCTGACGGATAACGGGTATGCGAAGGAGGCGCTGAACCATTTTGACAGCAAGTCGGGGCAATTCGAAACGAAGATACATAACAAGTAGGTGTCGGTTACCTATGTACGGTCCGATTTTAACGGCTGGCTGTATGCCTCCTTCACCGAAATGTCCGCCATTACCAAGGAGTCCCGCTCCATCGGCTGGTTTACGCTGTATATCTGCCTGCTGATGATCGGCCTTAGCGTTCTGCTGGTATGGGTAGGTACCCGCAAGATGTATACACCCATCCGCCGCATCTTCCAACATATCGTAGAGCGCCTGCCGGAAATTCAAGCGAATAAAAAGAGCGAGCTGCAAGTCATCGATGAACATATCCGTGATATGTTCAATTCAACACCAAGCTCCGCAGCGAGCTGCGGCAGACCAGCCAGCAGCTGCGCACCTTTTCCTCCATAAACTGTTCCTCGGCAAAATCAGTCCCCAGGAAGTGATGGAACAAATCGAATTGTTCGGCTTCGAGGAGCAAGTATCCGCTTGGGAGCACCTGGCGGTGTTTACCCTTCAGATCGACATGCTGGATGAAACGCGTTATGAACGCAAGGATTCCGATCTGCTGCTGTTTGCCATCAACAATATTATTGAGGAGATGATCCCCTCCGCCCATCGGCTGCCGTCCGTCATTATTGACCTAACGCAGGTTACACTGATCGGACGGGGCGGGATTTCCCTGGAGGAATTCAATAATGATCTCTATACGTTATCTGAAGAGATCCAGAAAACGACCCGCCATGTCCTGGATCTTGAAGTCAGCATCGGCATCAGTTTGCCATATGAGAGCTTATCCAAAACATCACGCGCATATCAGGAAGGGCTCGAAGCGCTCAAGCACCGCATCAAGCTCGGCATAAGCGTCATTATTCCCTACTTCAGTCTCAACTCCGGCAAGCATACGCGGGTCTATTTCTATCCGATGCAGCTTGAGAACGAGCTGATTGATGCCATTAAGCTGGCTGACGAGGAACGGGCCATCGAGCTGCTGAAGCAGTGGCTGGATGAAGTGTTTCGCAAGGATCGGACGCCCCATGATTACCAAATCTCGCTCATCCGGCTGTTGAATGATCTGATGATTGTGATGCAAGAGAACGGGATCATGCTGGAGCAGCTTGATATCCGGGACAGCTCCCTGGTGGAGGAGCTCCTTCGGCTCTATACCAACCCCGATATCGAGAGCTGGTTCAAATCCCGTATTATCCGGCCGATGGTGAGTGTATTCCGGGATCGCCAAGACTCCCAATATCAGAATCTGTCGGAGCAGATGATTGAGATGATCCGCAATGAATTTGACCGCAATATTACGCTTGAGGAATGCGCGTCACGCCTGCACTACAACAATTTCTATCTAAGCAGTGTATTTAAAAAAGAAACCAACATGTCCTTCAGTGAATACCTGTCCCAATACCGCTTCAAAATGTCCAAGAAGTGGCTTGTCGAAACGGATATGCCGATTAAGGATATCGCCGAGAAGCTGAGTTACAACAATTCGCAGAATTTTATCCGCTCCTTCCGCAAGCTGGAGGGAATGACGCCCGGACAATATCGCAGCAAGTACAGAGCCGTGCCTTAAACCGCAGCAATACCGCATCAAATTACCAAAAAGGTCACCTGTGTCCCGTACTTTTCCTTTGGTAGAGAACCTACAATTAGAAGAGTCACTTTTTTGTTCTGATCATGTGGATCACTGAATCACTCTAAACCATCCCCAAAGGAGAATCTGTGTAATGACACAACAAATGCAGGCCGATATCGTCATTCTCGGCGGCGGGACAGGTGGAACTGCTGCCGCGCTCGCCGCTGCGAAATCAGGAAAAACCATCATCATGACGGAGGAGACTGCCTGGATCGGAGGACAGCTGACAAGCCAGGCGGTTCCGCCCGACGAGCATCCATGGATTGAATCGTTTGGCTGCACGCGCAGCTACAGGCAGTTCCGCGAAGGCGTCCGCCAGTACTATCGCGATCATTTCCCCATGACTCCCAAAGCAAGATCCAATGTACAGCTAAACCCCGGCAGCGGCATTGTCAGTAGGTTGTGCCATGAGCCCCGGACCGCATTAGCTGTGCTGCAACAAATGCTGGCCCCTATATTCACAGCGGGCGGCTCACGATCCTGTATCGATATGCGGCGGTGTCTGCCGACGTTAGCGGGGATCACGTGAACAGCGTAACCATTCAACATCTTGAGACCCAGGATCAAATCCTGCTCCAGGCCCCGTACTTCGTGGATGCCACCGAGCTCGGGGACCTGCTTCCGCTGGCGGGTATCGAATATGTTACCGGAGCGGAGTCCAAATCCCAGACAGGCGAACCGCATGCCGTCGATGGGGAGCCGCTGCCGCAGGACATGCAGGGCTTCACGTATTGTTTTGCCGTGGATTATCTGGAGGGCGAGGACCATACGATTGAGAAGCCAGAGCTGTATGATTTTTGGCGCGATTACAAGCCCGATTTCTGGCCGGATAAGCTGTTAAGCCTGACCGCCGTCAAGCCGTCCACGAATGAGCCGATTGAGTATGAGATTTTTCCGGGCCACGGCAAATTCCCTCTCTTTCAATAAGCAAATTCTGGACCCGAAGCATTTTGCCGAAGGCACGTTTGAAGGCCCGGTTTCTCTGGTAAACTGGCCGCAAAACGACTATTGGCTGGGCTCCATTATCGATGTACCGAAGGAAGACGCGGACCATCGTATGTATCAGGCCAAGCAGCTGAGCCTGTCCCTGCTGTATTGGCTGCAAACCGAGGTGCCGCGGCCGGATGGCGGGCAGGGCTACCCCGGGCTGCGCCTGCGGCTGGATGTTGTGGGTACGGAAGACGGAATGGCCATGTATCCTTATATCCGTGAATCCAGAAGAATTCAAGCCGAGTTTACGGTACTGGAACAACATGTGGCAACTGAATCGCGGCCGGACGGTGTTGCCGAGACGTTCCAGGATTCGGTCGGCATCGGCTGTTATCGGATCGACTTACACCCGAGCACCGGAGAGCGCCCTTACATCGATATCTCTTCCCTGCCATTCCAGATTCCGCTGGGCAGCTTAATCCCGAAACGGATGAAGAATGTGCTGGCTGCAAGCAAGAACATCGGTGTAACCCATATCACCAATGGCTGTTACCGATTGCATCCCGTTGAATGGAACATCGGCGAAGCCATATTGCATCAGCTACTGTCTGGATCAAGACATCCTGCCGACAGACGTGCGAAACGATGCAGAAAGACTGGCCACGTTCCAGCAAAGGCTGGTCAGTGCAGGGATTGAGCTTGCGTGGTAAGCACTGCGCCCGGTCTGATCCCACTCATAACAGAAACGCCAAAAAACCAGCTCAGGGGCCATCCCCGGGCTGGTTTTTTCCTGACTATTCACAACTCCTCAGCCGTTACGAACCGGATGCGTTCGGGGAAATGCTGGCAGGTACTGCATACCGACAGCTTGTAGCCTTCTTCCAGTGCATACTGTTTAAAAGAATACGTCTCTCCACTCTCCCCAACAACAGGTGCCCACTTGCCCTCCTTCAATTCCAATGCAAAAGAATCCAGCGGCAGGTGCAGCCCTTGCCCACTGCCTTAATATAACTTTCCTTTAACGTCCACAGATCAAAGAAGTGAGAAAGCCGCGCCGACGGTTCACGATTTAACAGTGTGTGAAACTCGGTTTTATGGAAAAAGCGCTTGGCGATATCCATATCGATGGCCTTCATCTTCTCCACGTCGATCCCGACGGGCTCATGGCTGACGGCGCACACAATCCAATGCCCTGAATGCGAGATATTAAAATGCAGGTTCTCATAATCCTTCAGGAACGGCTTGCCATATGTATTTCTTATGATTTCTATGTGATTTCGACCTTGCCCCAGCTTCTCCCGAAGAACCCGGTGGACCATGGCATCTCCAAGCACTGAGCGGTGGTAATCGCCCACCCTTCTGAATTTGGATACGTAGTCCTGCCTTTGGGGTGACAACGTCAGGAATAAGGCTCGGAACGTCTCATCACGGATATGGTCCGAATTCTTGATTGCATATACCTCGACAGCGCCGGGTTGTTCCTGATTCAATGTAGCCATAACTCCGTCCTTTCACCAAATAAATAGTCCACTGTTCACTTCGATGCACAGGTACAATTCCCCTGCTTGCCAGGTGCAGTCTGCCCCAATTACTGGTGTAACGGCTGCAGCCAACGCTGCCAATTGACAAGGAAATAATCCCCAAACATAATGGATGAATATCACATAAGTTAAAGGTGGGCATCAAGTTGGACACACCCTTGGTTTTGAATCGTGTTGCAGGATTATTTAAAGAGGAGCTTGGTGGCAATCTGGTCGGCATATATTTGCATGGGTCATTGGCAATGGGATGTTTCAACCCGGACACCAGCGATGTGGATCTGCTGCTCGTGGTACGGGACAAGCTGACCCGGGAGCAGATGAGACGGCTTGCCAAGAACATCATAAATTTACACGATACCATGCCCAATCAGCAGGGATTGGAGCTTAGCCTTGTTCTGGAATCCAGCCTGCAGAATTTCGTGTATCCGCCCCCGTTCGAATTCCACTATTCCGCCTTTCATCGCGAGAGGTACCTGACCGACAACGAATATGTTTGTGGTGGATTCGAGGACGCTGACTTGGCCGCTCATTACACCGTGATCTATCATCGCGGCATTGCTGTACGGGAAATAGGTTCGAGAAGTCTTTGATCTTATCGATAAGCAGTATTATCCAGGCGATTGTACAGGATGTGGAAGGCGCGGTGCAGGACATCACCAACTCACCCATGTACTATACGCTGAACCTGTGCCGAGTGCTGTACTATCTGAAGGAGGGCGTGGTATCCTCCAAAAAAGAAGGCGGTGAATGGGGCCTGCACGCACTCGCCTCCAAGTATCGTCCCTTGATTCAGCGCGCTTTAGCTCAATATAGCGGCGGTGCCCGTAATGCTGCGGATTCCGCACCGGATGAACTCATGTCGTTTGCGAGCGATATGCTCGCTCAAATTTATGAGTCGCTGGAATAGACAAGGGATACGCAAACCTTATAGAATGATATCGTTTATGGTTTCAATGAATCGTTTTTGATCTTGAGGATTATAGGCATCAGGCAAAAGACGGAGCAATTCATCTGTTCGGTTTTTCAAGTCTTCAAACGTGCTAATATCATAATCTTCTAAATTAAATGCAGACATCCGTTCAAACATTGCCTCGTCGATATAAGATAAAAATAGTTCTATGCTATGCGAGTTCATCTTGGTTGAAGCCATAGAATTCTCAAATCGTATAAACGAATGAATGGATAAGTTAAGCCTTTCATCTGCGTTAATCAACAGATTCATATTTTCAACTTTTCCATTTGTTTCTACGACCTCACCCATCGTTTGACTGAAATACTCAAGCCCGTGGATAAATATTCTGTACGAGTTGGTATCTCCGATTCCATAATTATTTTTATGATGTGTGTATTGATATAGAAATACAGCAGACAATAAAACATTCAAGATGATAGAAACGATTAGAGTGATTTTTAGAGGTTTTTCAATTTTTTCATTCCATTCAAAGAGGATTCATGTATTGTATAATTAACAGGAGCAGCAATGATTCATCCATTGCCAGGATACGGTTTAAATCCTATCATTATTAAAATAAAGATAGTAAACGAAATATTTACTATTATTTGAAATAATCGGTTTTATATGAAAAAATGACCGATCAAGAGGTGATTATGATGAACGGTAAGACATTTGTTATTATCATGGTTGTTGTTTTGCTGGTAATTGGCGCATTCGCTTTAATCGCAGCGGAGCTCCTGAATTCATTAGGTAGCCCGGATAGCAATTGACACCTGTTTTCGGCTGCTTCGGACTAAAGCTGCATCAAGATCTGTGCTATTCCAGAGGCCTAATACATAAAAATCCCCGTTCGTTGATAACGAACGGGGATTTTGACTTTATCGATTCATGAATTCTGCCATCTGCAGCATTCTGGTTAATACTACCGCTCCTTCAGCCCGGGTGGAATGAGCTCCCGGCACGAACCTGTCGGCCGAACGTCCCTCCATCAGGCCTGATCTTACGATGGCCGATACGGCCTCTTCCGACCAGGCTGCAATGCTGTCGCGATCCTTGAATCCTTCCAATATAGATGCGGGGTCTCCTGCCTCCAGTTCCGTTCCGGCAAGCTTCAGCGCCCGGAGCAGCAAGACACTCATCTGCTCACGTGTAATCTCTTCGTTCGGACGAAACGTACCATTGCTGAAGCCCTCGATCAACCCATTCTCCACAGCAGTGGCCACAGCGGCTGCATACCAATCGTTTGTCTTCACGTCCTGGAAGCCCGCATCGGCTCCCTGCTCCTTCAGTCCAAGAGCACGAACGAGCATCGCGGTAAACTGCGCCCTCGTGATCGGCTCATTCGGACCAAAACGCGTATCACTTAAACCCTCGATCACTTTTTTCGAAGCCAGCAGCGATACGTCCTCGCGTGCCCAATGACTTGTTAAATCCGCAAACGTCTTCGCATAGGAGACAACGGAATACACTCCACTCTCCGTCCATTTAAACTCCGCATGGGATTTTCCGTTGGCCGTTCGAATGAGTCTTAAGCACGAACACTGCCTTGCCGGATGCCGGATCCCATCGTAACACCGTCGTTTGGGATGGGCTGACGACACGGGACAGCACCTTGGTAAACTTCGCGTAAGCTCCCTTCAGTGCTGGCAGCGTCGATAATTTGTCACCCTGTTTCCAAGCCAAGGTTAAGGCAAGCGACGCATCCAGCATGGAGGCTCCATCCATGGCTGCCTTCATCCGGTCCTCTTCTTCTTTCGAAGCAAAACCGATGCGAATTTGCAGGCTATCGGCCGCCCCCGACGCTGCAGCGCTTCCGTCAGCAACTGCAGCGGAATTTCCAAGCGGCCAAGGGAGGATTCCAACAGGATGGATCCCCCTGGCAGCTCCTTCACCGCAGCGCTCAGTCCCTGAGCCACTCGAAGTGAAGAACGACGGAATCCGACGTGTCCGTCACCGTATACGTAAGCAGGCGCGAGGCCGCAGGCAGCTTGCTGAGACGTTCCACATCCGCGAGCATGGCGCTCTCGTTTGCATCCGCTACGATGACCGTACGACCACCCTCAGCCGTTTCTTTTTTGATACTCAGGCGCTCTGGCACAGGTGGTTTAGGAGGTGTCGTTCCACCAGATGAACCGGAGCCGCTACCAGGAGAACCTGGATGGCCTGGCTCCGATCCGCCATCACCCGTTGAGGTCCGGATCACCTCAAATGTTTTACTGTTTGTTTTGTATTCGTCAACGAATACATCCACCGTGATGGAGTTCACATAGGTCGCCAGCGGAATATTAGCAGTAAATTCTCCGCTCGCTGACATGACGGCCTCCGCACCGTTCACCTTCACGGTTGCTTTGCCTGGTCCCAGAACTTCAACCATGCCTTTCAATGCAAGCTGACTGTCGCGCGTTTCTTTGCCTTCATCATCCATCAGTCCGCTTAGTACCGCCGAACGAACCTGATCGCCCGTATTATAAGCATTGGCAACAAGCTGCCGCAGCGTTCTTGTGCCTGAAGGATCCAGCGTCGAAATCACGAAGCCGCCTTGCGGAATGACGCTGTTGTTCTCCTCCGGCGATCCCCAGCTCCATTTAATGGCTTGGTTCCGATTGACCACGCGTGTGACGTGACCCGTGGCGTCCACAACCACTTCAACCCCGAAGCGGTTCGTAGGTTGAGTAACCGAAGGCCTCCGTCATCACATTGACGTTACCCTCAATCCGGTTAATATTATAGAAATTGCCTTCGAGGAACGAATCCGGACTTCCAGGCAAACTCATGCCAAGCTGGTAATCCTTCACCCACTCCTTATCCTGCAGAGCAGCTGCCGCAATCGGCCAGTTGACCTGGGATGCATCAAACAGCATAAGTCCGTTCGTGGATTTCAAGCCCGCCTGGAACACTTCGCGCTGAACGGTAGGTGCCTGCACATTGTTCATCGCAATGCCCGCATACAGCGGAATTTCCCCGTTCGTAACGATGTTGCCAAGCGTGATGTATTTCTGAATTTCCTGACTGGTGGTTTGATACGCCCCGATCATCAGGAAATCCAAATGCTCGATATACCCGGTCTGATAATATTCCGGCGTATACACCGATTCGTCCGGCATGCCGAGCGCGGGATTAAACCGGAAGTTCTTGCTGCCCCAGTTAACGCCGTTCAAATAATACGTTTCGTACCAGGATCCTACATAGGAGGAGACTTCGATCTTTCTTCCCTTTGACGCTTCGTAGGAATCCACCAGCGTCTTCACTTCGCCGAAGAAGCTCTGAATCGTCCCTGAGCGGAATTCCCACCAATCCTGAATCAGTGGGCCGTATTCTCTTGCATTGTTTTCATAGTAGAAGATATCGTTTGGCCAATTGACAAGCTGCTTGCCCCGGGCCTGCAAAAACTGCTCGAACTTCACGCGGGTTTCGTCACTGAAATCGGCCCCTTCGTTGTCATAAGCTCCGGTCATGGATAACGCCGTCCACATCATAGTTCTTCATGATTTCTTCAAAGGTTCTGAGCTGATAATTTCGGACCTCGTCATTGGACGGGTTGACAAAGGCTACCAAGCCCTGCTTTTGCTTTCGCGAAGACGCTTGATCTCCCCGTTGTTTTCAGGAAAATACACGCGCTCCTCCCAGTCGAGGTGATCGTTCAGAACCGCATACTCGTTATGAGCGATCGATCCCTCGGCAAACACATTGATTGCCGCATGAATCTCCAAACCAAGCGCATGGCCGTGGTCAATGAACTCCTGCAGCAGGTCCAGATCCGGGCTTGCTCCCGCTTTTCGGGTGCCTTGATCTCACTGACGTAAGGTCTGCCTGTCAGGTCATTCTTTTTATACGATACATACCCTTCAACGCCTT
>JAAKBD010000271.1:443196-588314 GCA_012656105.1 Phytophthora syringae | reverse complement strand
ATCACGTTAGAGTGTTATTTCGACAAAGGAAATGAATTTCCTCCCAGGTAGTAACAGAATATATGTTCGTATTGATTATATTCGAATGATTTAATCAAGTCAAAAGTTACTGATGATGTTATTCGAAGAATTTAACTCGGAATTACTCCATGTCATCAGAAATATGTAATTCACGTTGACACACATCACATTTAACAATTAGATATGTGCCTAAGCCCGAGGGGATAAAAGTAAAAGCGAATTTAGCCCCGCTTACGTCAACTGCTTTACATTGGTCCCATTGATTAATTCTTTTCATGATTTCTTTACTTATTGTAAATGTTAAAGAATTCTTTAAAACATTGCGAAATTCCTCACTCTTCAACTACGTTCACCTCACACATCCCTAAATTTACTTTGATGTGAATTTATTATACTCATTACTCAAAAGCCACGCTTATAAATTTCATTTGAATCAAGATCCTTGATCCTTTTCAGTACATGTAAAAAGCCACATGCTCTGATGTGGCTTAATAAATGAGGGCTGAAACACAATGCTCACTTATGACATTAGAATCTCGTTTTCGATACATCGAGCTGCGAATGTGGCCAGCTTTGTGCCCTTGTTGGGCCGGAAACTTTCAATGGCCTTGATCAGACCGATGGTTCCGATGGATATGAGGTCTTCCAAATCCTCGTGGTGTTATCGAATTTTTGACGATGTGTGCGACCAGCCGAAGATTATGCTCAATCAGTTTATTGCGCGACTGAGGATCGCCTTCGGCCATTCGCTGCAGATGTTTAGCTTCCTCCTCCTCAGTCAGAGGCTGAGGAAACGCGTTGTTTTTCACGTACGAAACGAGCAGGGTCAACTCTTTAATAAACAAAGCAATTGCGGTAAACAGTCCAGGCACTTTGGGACACCTCCTGCGAAGTTACAATGCAATAGGCCCTTATCGCGCTCGGTTTCTCGGTCTTCTCATTGTATGTAGGCAGCGGCCCAGAAGTGCCTGTACGGGGAAAGTGATAAGTAAAAACACAAGATGCAGACATATAACGGGACATATCATTACGCATTAACCATTTATGGCTTTCATAGTCGCACCAAGCTTTAAAAACGGATCCTAGGCAATGGCGGAGGCATATCAGGGCGGTTCAACTGCTCGAATAACCAATCGTAGGAATGCCTGCCGCTGATTTGATGGGCCCCCGGGAACAGATCGGTTTGCAGCTTCTCCTCAGAGCCTTCGCCTTGGTATATTTCCCTGAGCCGATCAACTGCAGCGTTAAAGCCTAAGCAGCGGGAAATATCGGATCATGCGTTCCAGACTCCAGAAACAAGGGCCTGGGAGCCATCAGCCCCAGCCATTCGGGCAGCTCGGCATGTTTCAGAATACCGGGGATGTAATTGCACACGCAGTGGCGGATTTCCATGATACTGTCCTTGAAGGTGTTGGGATACCCAGCCAGCACAGCGGCCCGGATTCGTTCATCCAGCGCCGCGCACAGGAACGAGATCAGCCCGCCGCCCGAAAAACCCATAATGCCGATTCTGCCTGGCTGAACCTCGGGGCGCTCGGCCAGATGGCCCACTGCCCCAAGTGTCTCGGCCACGCGCAGGCGGCAACCGTCTTGCCATACATCATCAGCTGGGTAGACAACCGATGGCAGGAGTTCGGGGTATCCGGGTCCCGTGCGAGATCCGCCATAAGGCGACGTTCACCGAAAGCTAGCATCCGGGGCAATTACCACCATGCCCCGCCGCGCCAGCTCAACCGCGAAATGCCGATGGATGCCCGGTTGTTCGGTATCAGTTGATCCGTCCTCCCTCAGCCCCACAATCTCCCTGCTTCCATAGCCATGTCCATGAACGGCAACGACGGCAGGCATCGGCTTTCCTGACTGCCATCCGGAATCAATACATAGGCAGCATAGGATACACCAGGTACGGCGGACAGCTCCACCCTTTCGCGAACATAGCCTTCACACGGCACCCGTTCAAGCAATACAGGCTTGTGGTTTACATTGATTTCGAATTCGCCAATCAATTGCCGAAGTACTTGCTTCAACAGCAGCTTCCTCTCTGATGGACTCATGGAAACCTGTCTGTCTTTCGCTTCTCTTATTGCTTCGTTATACATGTGCTCCAGCAAAGTATCTGCTTCCCACATCCCGAACCCACCTCCTTCGATTTACTCGCTGTTTCACATAAGGCGTCCCTTGCTTGGATTCATGCACATCCCTGGCCTACCGGGGTATCAGGGCCCCATAGTGCTTAGGTCAGACCACGACCACCCTGATCTGCTTTGCCATCTCTTATGTTCTGTTCCTCCGCCAGGAGATCAGAGCCGATCCTAATCTTTCGGTCATACGAACAAGCTCATCTGAAGAATTCATCAGATGAGCTTGTTTTGTCATCAAGTGTTCTAAAGGTCATGCTCTTTCGGCCTTATTTTCCTTACACTTGTTGTATCGCGGCTTGCGACAAAAATCCAATCTTCCGAAGCCAGCCCTCGCACAGGCCCGTCCATTGCGCGACACTGACGTCCGCTTCGGCCAGCCCAAGTCCATGGCGCCCCTCCGGGAAGACATGAAGCTCAAACGGGATGCGCTGCTCGCTTAGTGCCCTGGCATACATCAGGCTGTTCTCGACCGGAACCGCCCCATCATCCGCGGTATGCCACAGAAAGGCAGGCGGGGTCTCCGGTTTCACCGCCCGCTCCAGAGACAGCGCCTGCCTCTTGTCCTCCGAAGGCTCCTCACCCAGCAGATTGAACATGGAGCCCTCATGGTAGTGATCTTTAAACGATATAACCGGGTAACACAGAATCGAAGCGTTCGGCCGTGAGCTATGCCGCTCCACAGCATCTGCCGACTCCGGGTTCCCTTCATCGAAATAAGTGCTGGCAGTAGCCGCGAGATGTCCGCTTACAGAGAACCCCAGGATCCCGATGCGGTCCGGATCGATGTTCCATTCCTCAGCATGATGTCTTACCAGACGGATCGCTCGCTGAGCATCCAGCAGCGAATGGGGGTAGCGGTAAGGGGCCACGCGGTAATGAACCACAAAGGCCGATAAGCCAATCGAATTCAGCCACATGGCAACCGGATCGCCCTCGTGGTCTGCACGTCCTCCATAACCACCGCCCGGCAGCACAAGCACGGCTCCGCGAGGCGAATCATTTTCCAAAAGATGAGGTTTCATGTACGGTGCGAATTTCTCTTCCACCGACTCATATCCGGGAATATCCTCTTCCCAAAGCTTCATTATACCCATTCCTTTCTGCCCCCTTGTCAATAGATTCACTTCCCTCCGTTCGCACCTTCCTCAGATGCCAAGCAAATCCAGTCTGAGCGGTGTAAACGTATCCAAAGAGCGGATGGCTCAAGGGCTTTCACCCCGTGCTCTGCTCCGCCGGGAATGACGATGGTGTCTCCCTGACGAACAAGGGTCTTCTCTCCGTTGATCTTAAATTCAATGGCACCCTTCAAACAGTAACTCATCTGCTCATGAGGATGGGCATGCAGTGCCCCTTCCGCCCCTTCTTCAAAATGAACCTCCATCATCATCAGCCCGATTCCCGGTTGAAACACCTTTCTTGTAACCCCAGGCTCCGCTTGCTCCCAAACTCCAATGGCCGCCATGTTCCTCCTCCTCTGCTAATCCATGTCTTAACTCTAAGCAATTTCTGCCTTCCGCAAGGAACAACAAGAAGAACAGCTGATGTCGATGTCCCCGCACATCCCCGCTCTTCATGAAAAGGCGTCACCCCTGCGGCTTCCTTATGAACCTGTCTACTTCTTCGCCGCAGGTCCCGCGAATTCCTATATGAACGCCAGATTATTCACCGATCCTTTTCGCATCTGCCCAAAGAGGCAGCAGCTCGGCTTCCGCATAAGGCAGATGTCGTTCCGGCAGTCCTCCAAGCTCGCGCAGGGGTAACGAATGAGAATGGCCTGCGTTCCGGCATTCATGTCCCCTTCCACCTCACCCATACCTAACGGAACAGCCGCGGGCATGTCGGGATAATACTCTCCCGGCTTTACCTGCGCCACATTCGGAGCTGGCGGGGAGTGATCGATCTCTCTGGAGAATCCTCCATCCTCACGCTTAAGCTGTGCCATGTTGTGCAGGGTAATCTCGGTGATCTCGGCCAATGCCTTCATTGGTAGTTCCATTCTCATCGATGACAGCAGACTGATCGGATTCCGAATATAACACATATCCACTGCCCTCTCATTTCGCAGGGCATGCCGCAATGACCGGTATATCTCTGTCGTCCGCGGCAGCGGAACATGGAATCGGTTATAGAAGGTCAGCAGCTTAAAGGTCCCTGAAATTTGGACGTAGGGGCGCCTTCTCCCCACAACCCGGTCTCCGGATCCTGCATGCTGGCGAAATAAGACAGCGCTTCTCTTAAAAGGGCTGCCGCTGCTCCGCTGTCATCTGCATCAGATGCGGAGCAGAATTGCACAATCTGTCGCAGCCGCGCCAGCTGTTCGCCAGACTGACCGAGCGGAGCCATTCGGCATAAACCTCCGGTGAATCGCAGTATTCCGGCGCCATATTGCGATGGCCCGGCAGCGGGTGCAAGGGGGCAGCTCCCAACTTGCCAAGAGCCCCCAGACTATAACCGAGTGCACGGCCGACCATCACATCGTCCCTTCTCATCCGGGGATCAGCATCATAGAAAAACCCGTTACCGGGTCCTGCTTCGCTTGAAAAAACGGACGATTCGAGCTCTCCTCTCTGCGCTCAGCAAGCTGCCTGCTCCGCAGCACTCGATGATATTCAGCGCTTGGGCCGTCGATTCGATATCGGGCGTAAACGCCTCTCCCTCCCTGGAGCTGCGTGCATAATAGAAACCGCCGCTCACTTCATCATACTGAAGCGCAAGCCACTCGAAGAAACCTTCAAACAGCCCGTCACCACGTTCAATAATGTCTTCTAAATAGGATTGCATTCAAAGCCCCCCTTTCAGCTGCTTAGGACGTTATACGAAAAATTCCGGAAGATTACCTTGCCTTTACCAACGGCATCCAATCCGATGCGAAGGCTCTGAAATCCGCCAAACGTGTTGTGATGAAACCCTGAGACGTCCACCACCTTGTCGTACCGCACCCATTCCAACCCATCGAAGCTGTAATAGAATGAGACGATATGCGCATCGTTTACCAAACGCAAAAATGCCCTGCGCTGATCATTCGGCATCGTGCCGTATCCCTTGAAGGACCGGAAATGCCGGACTCCGTGCTCGTTGACTCCCATGCCGAGATATGCCGCATCATTATAATAGAGCAGCAGACGACCTTCTGCAGGTCCCTCCACAACGACCTCCACCTCTGCCGAATAACGCTTACTGCCCGCCATATAGAGCAGCGGAGAAGCTGTGGCTTCCTCCGCTGCCGCTTCAGCAACCAGCTCATGATTCCCCGAACGGAACCGGACCGCAGGCTCCACACCCTCGCATTGCCAGTGCAGGCCCAGTTCAGAATCGTCAAAGGTATCAAGAAACGACGCTGCCTCATCTGCTGGAATCGCACCTTCCACACCATCCGGATGATCGATCCCTTGACCGCTTCCCGCAGCACGAAACCACCCGTCCGGGGTCCACTCGACCGCTCAAGCAGGGTCTGCCTGCCAAGCGAATGAAATCCGTTGGCATAGGCATGGTATACCATCCACCACTGACCGTCCGGAGAATCTATCAATGATACATGTCCTTTGGACCACCATGGCTCACTCCTGGATTCCGTGTGAACTATCGGGTTGTACGGAGAATGCTCCCACGGGCCCGAAGGCGTTCTGGATCTTGACGATACGGCCATATGGCTTGTAGGCGGACCAGCCGTCCCGCCTACAGCCACCGTCAAATAATAATAGTCATCGTGAAGGGTGATCTTCGGTCCTTCCAAACTGTATGCCTCCACTACCCAGTCATCCGGATATCGCCAGCCGTCATACACGTGTCTGATTTCGTAAGCAATCGCTAATCCATCCGCTGTCAGCTCTACACAATCACCTCCGGACATATGCAGATAACGCTTTCCGTCCGGTCCTGCCGTATGCCCTGGATCAATTCCCTTGATGCCCAGATTGATCGGTTTGCTCCATGGCCCTGCCGGACTGGGCGCCGTTACAACCCAGTTCGTTCTCCCCGCCGGATAATAGATATAGTACACCCCGTTATGCTCCACAAAATCCGGCGCCCACACGTCCCCCTCATAACGGGGAGCGCAGCTAACCCTGCTCCAGTTCAGCAAATCGCGCGAATGCCAGATAATAAGCCCGGGCGTCAGCTTATAGGATGAATGCGTCATATAATAATCCGCGCCTACCCGGATGACCGAGGGGTCGGCATAATTCCCGGCAATAACAGGCGCATACTGTCTCTTTTCCATTAGCGATCCACAGCTCCTCTCTACCCCTTGATTGAACCCAGCAGCGCACCTTTCGCAAAATGCTTCTGCAGAAACGGATATACACACAGGATCGGCAGCGTCGCAATGACAATGACCGCCATCTTCACCGTCTGCTCCGGCGGACGGACAAATTCGTCCATACCGGACGTGTCCGCTGCCAATCCGCTGGCCAGAATGACAATCTGCCGCAGGATGACCTGGACAGGCCATTTGGCCGCATCATTCAGATACAGAATCGCCGACATATAGGTGTTCCAGTAGGTTACCGCATAGAAAAGCGATATCGTTGCAATGGTAAGCATCGACAGCGGGATGACAATCCGGAACAGAATGCCCCAATCGCCTGCGCCGTCGATCTTTGCGGATTCTTCCAATCCCTCAGGCAGGTTCTGGAAGAAGTTTCGCATGATAATGAGATTGAAGGCGTTGATGGCCGTCGGGACAATCAGCGCTGCATAGGTATCGATCAGGCCCATCTCCTTCACAACGAGGAACGTGGGAATCATACCGCCGCTGAAGAGCATCGTGAACAATACCATGAACATTATGAAGTTTCGGCCGTCCAGATCCCTCCGCGACAGTCCGTATGCCATCAGGCAGGTTAACAGCATGCTGAACAAGGTGCCGAAGAAGGTTACCCCCACGGAAACGCCAAGCGAGCGAAAAACGGTATTGGTTGAAAATACATATTTGTAGGCATCCAGGGACCATACGGTCGGAAACAGGACAAACTGCTTCTGCGCCAGCTCCGTCACCGTTGTGAAGGATCCGGCGATGACATGAAGGAAAGGCAGAATCGTAACCAGGCCAATGATCGACAGCAGCGTATAGTTCACGATATCGAAGATTCGGCTCGAAATCGTTTTATCTTGTACCATAGCGGTCCACCTTTCTGTTATTTAATAGATGCCTTCTTCTCCGGCTTTTTCGCCAGCTTGTTGGCCAGCATCACCAAGATCAGACCGATCAGTGATTTGAAGAACCCGACGGCTGTACTGAAGCTGAATTGTCCTTGCTTGAGACCCGCAGTGTATACATACGTATCGAATATCTCCGCCACATCCCGGTTCATCGAGTTTAAGAGGAGATAAATATGTTCGAATCAAGTTCCAGCACATCCCCGATTTTCAGAATCAACAGTACAACGATCACGCTGCGAATGGAGGGCGTAATATGCCACATTTGCCTAAAACGGCTTGCCCCGTCCATTCGGGACGCTTCGTATAAACCGGGATCAATCGCGGCCATGGCGGCCAAATAAATGATGGTCCCCCAGCCCGCTTCCCGCCAGATGACCTGCATGACATACATTGGCCTGAACCAATCGCTGCTCATGAGGAAATTGATTTTGTCGAATCCGGCCATAACCATTAACTCATTAATGATTCCGCGGTCCATCGAGAGCATCACAAACGAAATGGATACGATGATGACCCAAGACATGAAGTGGGGAATGTACACCAGCGTCTGGATAAAACGTTTAAACACCTCGCGCCGCACCTCATTCAGCATCAAGGCTAGAATAATCGGCACAGGAAAATAGAACGCCAGGTTCAAGAAAAACAGCAGCAGTGTGTTGCCAAGGATCGTGAAGAACATCGGCTCGGTAAACAGCCGTTCGAAATGCTTGAGTCCAACCCAGGGGCTGCCCGTAACGCCAAGATAAGCCTGATAATCCTGGAAAGCTATGATCAATCCCGACATCGGGATATATTTAAAGATCAGAAAGTATAAAAATCCCGGAAGAATCATGAGGTAGATCGCCCGGTTTTTATGATTCTTCTCATTCGGCCAGACTCCGATATTTTGGGGGTGCTTTTGCGCATCCCGGCCTTCACTGCGGTTTCGCTCATGATCTAAAGACTTCCAGAGCATCGCAGTCCCCGATTCCTCGGGATGCTGGCCTGTTCATTATTTGGAGGATGAGTAGGAAACATTGAATTCATCTATAATTTGTTGACCGCCGCTCTTCAGCCAGTTATCTACGACGGACTGAAATCCGGCCTCATCGATATCGCCAAGCATGTAGCGATACGTACCGTCCTTAATCATCTCCTGCAGCTGTACGCCTTTTTCGTTAAACGTCTTGGGAATCGAGCGCGGCCGACGGGTCCTCAATCAGATAATCATTGTTCTCCGTAATCATCTCTTCGGATTTTGCTTTGACAGGGAGCATATGCTTCGGTTCATAAAATCCTTCGATTGTTAAAGGCCCGCCGACCTGGATCGCTTGATAGGGCTTCACTTCACGATCCGTCAGCTTGGTGTCCTCCGAAGGAATGACCTTGCCGTCCTCCAGCTTGTGATGCGTGCCTTCAACCCCCAATAGATCAGGTTGCCAAGTTCTGGACTCATCAGTTGATCCATAAATGTAAGGACATTATTCAGATCCTCTTCTGTTTTAATGGCGGTTTTCGGGAAGAGAATAACCGAGCCATAGCCGGGCACAGACCAGATGCCATAGCCGTTCGGTCCGCCTTCGATTTTATTCTGGACGTCGAGCTCTGCATCCGGGTTCACTTCCACGACCTTCGGATGCAGGCTGGATACATCCCCCATCGCTCCGATGTAAACACCGGACTTGCCAGTGATAAACAGATTTTGCTGATCGGTTTTGCTGGTGACCGGAAAATCCTGATTAATCAGGCCTTCCTGGTGAAGCTTCTTGAAGAAATTCATCGTCTCCATATACTCAGGAAACATGAATTCGGGTGCCAGCTTGCCGTCCTTCTCGCCCCAGTTATTAGGTGTACCGAGCCAGGAGCTTATCGTCTTGAAGGCACCATAGACCAAATCGTTTCGGTCCGTCAGCGGGATGGTATCATCTTTGCCGTTGCCGTCAGGATCGTTCTCCTTGAACTGCTTCAGCATGTTGTAGAATTCGTCGATATGAGTTGGAGCGCTGAGCCCAAGCTTGTCGGCCCAATCCTTGCGGTAAATGATGCCTTGGCGCGACAAGGGCACTTCACGGTAAAGTGCATAAATTTTGCCGTCCACCGCCGTGTTCTTTAACACCTCCGGTTTCAGCCGACTGAGGTTCGGGTACTGATCCAGCAGCGGGCCGATTTCCCAGAATTGACCGTTGCGGATCGCATCACGCATATTCACCAGCGAAGCTGCATTCTTTAGATATGTCACTTGCGGCAGCGTTCCTGTGGCAAAGGATGCATTAACCTTTTCGTCATATGTACCGTCCGGTACCCACTGAATCTCCAGCTTGGTGCCCGTTTTCTCTTCCAGCAGCTTCTCAATCATATCGGAGGGAACTTCAGGGGTATGGAGGTTGGCCATGATCGAGATGGCTACGGTTCGCTCTTATTCTCCCCTTGCGCTGCACTGCCATTGGAAGTCTTAGGTTGCCGCAGGCGCGGAGCTGCCGCCGCCACAACCCGCCACCACCGATAAAGCGGTTACAATTGCCAGGATGGAACTGGCTTTTTCTTCTTCATCTTCTGACCTCCGTATTAAAATTTGAATGGGCCTGGCAAATAACAGCTTAGATTAGGGCGCTCCGTTACGTATATAATCCCAAGATTGGATGTAGCGATTTCGGGCTCGCCTCATATGTGGAACCATCTAAATCAAATCTAATGATTGTGCTGCCACTGTCATGGCACTCGCGCGCCAAGTCAAAAAAACCGCCAGGGAACGTGCTCCCCAGCGGTTTACTCATGCAGATACGCCCCAACCGTCCTTCGGTAAGACGCATTATATTCCTCGATAATTTGCCTGCCCCCATCTTCAAGCCAGCGATTAATCTCGGCTTCATATCCCTTCTCATCCATCATGCCGAGCATGAATTGATATGCGGCGTCCCGCATATGCTCATTCAATCTGACTCCGATCTCATTGTACAGCGGAGATTCCAGCGAGTAGGTCGGATCATAGATCAGGAAGCTTTCATTATCATAAATCAGCTGCTCTGCCTTATCCTTGACCTTATTCGCGTTAATGGCTGCAGCATGCCGGTATGGTGCTGAATCCTCCGACCATCAGGGCCTGGTAAGGCTTTACGTCCTTTTCCTTAAGCTCAAAAGCATCCACCGCCATGGCTTTGCCGTTCTGAACGGTGTAATGGGTTCCTTCGATTCCCCAATAAATCAGATTCGCAAGCTCGGGACTCATTAACGCATCATAGAAGGAGAGGATTTTCTTCAATTCCTCCTCCGTTGCAATGGCGGACTTCGGAAACAAGATCACCGTCCCATATCCCTCCGAGGCCCATATGCCGTACCCTTCCGGTCCGAGCACCCGATTATGCACATCCAGCTCTGCTGCTGGATCATGGGCAAGAAGCCTGGATTCCAAAGACAGCACGTCCCCCATCGCTCCGATATATACCTTAAGCTTTTCCCGTAACAAACAGCTCCTGCTGATCCGTTTTACTGGTAATCGGAAAATCCTCGTTCATAAGTCCTTCACTATGGAGCTTGCGGAAGAACTTCATGGTCTCCATATAATTCGGGAACACAAACTCGGGCTGCAATGAATCATCGTACCATCCCCAATTATTCGGCGTTCCGTAATAGGAGCTGATGGTCTTGAATGCCCCGTAGATCAGATCATTCCGATCCGCCAAACCCATGGTATCATCAACGCCATTGTTGTCAGGGTCATTGTATGTAAACCCTTTCAGCATTTCGTACAGCTCATCCAGCGTTTCCGGTGCCGAAAGCCCGAGTCGGTCTGCCCAATCCTTACGGTAAATGATGCCTTGACGGGCTAAAGCGCGCTCCTGATACAGGCTGTACAGTTTACCGTCAATGGAGGTATTGTTCAGAACCTCCGGTTTCAGGTTCTTTAGATTCGGATAGTCCGCAAGCAGCGGTCCGATCTCCCAGAAGAGCCCGCTCCGAATCTCATCTCTGAAATAGGACAAGGATGCGGCATTTTTAAATACAGCGCCTGCGGCGCGTCCCTGTTGCAAGCGAAGCATATACCTTCTGGTCATAGCTGCCGTCCGGAACCCACTGAATGTCCAGCTGAGTGCCCGTTCGTTCCTCAAGCCATTTCTCAATCCAGTCGGATGGAACCTGTGCGGTGTGCAGGTTGGCCATAATAGAGATGCTGGTTAATCGACCAGAAGACGTACTTCCGTCATCCTCGCCTGAGGATCTGGCCATGCTGAGGCAAGCAGCAGAGACAATAAGGACAGCCAGCGTAAGAAATACATAGTTTGACAGACGGGTCATCACTTCCGTTCTACCTCCGTTCCCACCATGCTTCTTGCAATTCCCATATGAATGGGATGATCATACCATATGTACATCTTTTTACATGATAAGCCCATGATGATCAAATACAGTGATTATTCATTTCGAAATGATTATTGAATGAAACCAGGGTTGCCCATACAATGATTATACACTTTGTAAAATGGGAAGGTGTAACCTATTGCATCCAAAAGTAGCTTTTATTCTAAAATGGTCCTGTTCGGCTGTGTCATCAGCATCCTCCCTCTTGCAGCCCTCGGCTTCTTCTCGTTCATGAAATCATCAACCTCTGTGCAAAACCATGTAAACGGCAGCAATATTCAGATTATGAATCAAACGAACAGCAATCTGGAGCAGGTGCTGCGGACGGTGGACTATACACTTAATTACGTGATTAATTCCAACATTCTGCAAAGTGCGCTGTATCGGCCGCTGTCCTACTATGACTTTCAATTGTATAACAAGCTGAGAGAAGAAATGAGCCTGCTGCAGTCTCCTGAAACTAAAGTAACGGATGTCATTCTCGCGAATACAACCACGAACTGGCTGATCAACAATCGGGGCATGTACCCATTTAATGAATACGCTTCCAAAAATAAACTCTTGACACTGATGGAGCTTCAGGGAATTCCAACTGGGTGATGCTGGATACGGAATCCTGGGCTCCAGCGATACGCTCAGTTATGCCTGCCCTTACACCATTGCGCTTGTTAAGAAAATGCCGCTCTCCGCCTCCATCGCCCGGGAGTCGCACTTGCCACCATTCCGAGCTGCAGTCTCGCCGCGATGATGGACAGCCCTTCCGATTCCCGTGAGGTGATGGTACTGGACCATGACTACCGGATTATCGTGCATCCCGAGCAAGCGAAGCTTGGTCAGTACCTGACGGATAACGGGTATGCGAAGGAGGCGCTGAACCATTTTGACAGCAAGTCGGGGCAATTCGAAACGAAGATACATAACAAGTGTCGGTTACCTATGTACGGTCCGATTTTAACGGCTGGCTGTATGCCTCCTTCACCGAAATGTCCGCCATTACCAAGGAGTCCCGCTCCATCGGCTGGTTTACGCTGTATATCTGCCTGCTGATGATCGGCCTTAGCGTTCTGCTGGTATGGGTAGGTACCCGCAAGATGTATACACCCATCCGCCGCATCTTCCAACATATCGTAGAGCGCCTGCCGGAAATTCAAGCGAATAAAAAGAGCGAGCTGCAAGTCATCGATGAACATATCCGTGATATGTTCAATTCAACACCAAGCTCCGCAGCGAGCTGCGGCAGACCAGCCAGCAGCTGCGCCTTTTCCTCCATAAACTGTTCCTCGGCAAAATCAGTCCCCAGGAAGTGATGGAACAAATCGAATTGTTCGGCTTCGAGGAGCAAGTATCCGCTTGGGAGCACCTGGCGGTGTTTACCCTTCAGATCGACATGCTGGATGAAACGCGTTATGAACGCAAGGATTCCGATCTGCTGCTGTTTGCCATCAACAATATTATTGAGGAGATGATCCCCTCCGCCCATCGGCTGCCGTCCGTCATTATTGACCTAACGCAGGTTACACTGATCGGACGGGGCGGGATTTCCCTGGAGGAATTCAATAATGATCTCTATACGTTATCTGAAGAGATCCAGAAAACGACCCGCCATGTCCTGGATCTTGAAGTCAGCATCGGCATCAGTTTGCCATATGAGAGCTTATCCAAAACATCACGCGCATATCAGGAAGGGCTCGAAGCGCTCAAGCACCGCATCAAGCTCGGCATAAGCGTCATTATTCCCTACTTCAGTCTCAACTCCGGCAAGCATACGCGGGTCTATTTCTATCCGATGCAGCTTGAGAACGAGCTGATTGATGCCATTAAGCTGGCTGACGAGGAACGGGCCATCGAGCTGCTGAAGCAGTGGCTGGATGAAGTGTTTCGCAAGGATCGGACGCCCCATGATTACCAAATCTCGCTCATCCGGCTGTTGAATGATCTGATGATTGTGATGCAAGAGAACGGGATCATGCTGGAGCAGCTTGATATCCGGGACAGCTCCCTGGTGGAGGAGCTCCTTCGGCTCTATACCAACCCCGATATCGAGAGCTGGTTCAAATCCCGTATTATCCGGCCGATGGTGAGTGTATTCCGGGATCGCCAAGACTCCCAATATCAGAATCTGTCGGAGCAGATGATTGAGATGATCCGCAATGAATTTGACCGCAATATTACGCTTGAGGAATGCGCGTCACGCCTGCACTACAACAATTTCTATCTAAGCAGTGTATTTAAAAAAGAAACCAACATGTCCTTCAGTGAATACCTGTCCCAATACCGCTTCAAAATGTCCAAGAAGTGGCTTGTCGAAACGGATATGCCGATTAAGGATATCGCCGAGAAGCTGAGTTACAACAATTCGCAGAATTTTATCCGCTCCTTCCGCAAGCTGGAGGGAATGACGCCCGGACAATATCGCAGCAAGTACAGAGCCGTGCCTTAAACCGCAGCAATACCGCATCAAATTACCAAAAAGGTCACCTGTGTCCCGTACTTTTCCTTTGGTAGAGAACCTACAATTAGAAGAGTCACTTTTTTGTTCTGATCATGTGGATCACTGAATCACTCTAAACCATCCCCAAAGGAGAATCTGTGTAATGACACAACAAATGCAGGCCGATATCGTCATTCTCGGCGGCGGGACAGGTGGAACTGCTGCCGCGCTCGCCGCTGCGAAATCAGGAAAAACCATCATCATGACGGAGGAGACTGCCTGGATCGGAGGACAGCTGACAAGCCAGGCGGTTCCGCCCGACGAGCATCCATGGATTGAATCGTTTGGCTGCACGCGCAGCTACAGGCAGTTCCGCGAAGGCGTCCGCCAGTACTATCGCGATCATTTCCCCATGACTCCCAAAGCAAGATCCAATGTACAGCTAAACCCCGGCAGCGGCATTGTCAGTAGGTTGTGCCATGAGCCCCGGACCGCATTAGCTGTGCTGCAACAAATGCTGGCCCCTATATTCACAGCGGGCGGCTCACGATCCTGTATCGATATGCGGCGGTGTCTGCCGACGTTAGCGGGGATCACGTGAACAGCGTAACCATTCAACATCTTGAGACCCAGGATCAAATCCTGCTCCAGGCCCCGTACTTCGTGGATGCCACCGAGCTCGGGGACCTGCTTCCGCTGGCGGGTATCGAATATGTTACCGGAGCGGAGTCCAAATCCCAGACAGGCGAACCGCATGCCGTCGATGGGGAGCCGCTGCCGCAGGACATGCAGGGCTTCACGTATTGTTTTGCCGTGGATTATCTGGAGGGCGAGGACCATACGATTGAGAAGCCAGAGCTGTATGATTTTTGGCGCGATTACAAGCCCGATTTCTGGCCGGATAAGCTGTTAAGCCTGACCGCCGTCAAGCCGTCCACGAATGAGCCGATTGAGTATGAGATTTTTCCGGGCCACGGCAAATTCCCTCTCTTTCAATAAGCAAATTCTGGACCCGAAGCATTTTGCCGAAGGCACGTTTGAAGGCCCGGTTTCTCTGGTAAACTGGCCGCAAAACGACTATTGGCTGGGCTCCATTATCGATGTACCGAAGGAAGACGCGGACCATCGTATGTATCAGGCCAAGCAGCTGAGCCTGTCCCTGCTGTATTGGCTGCAAACCGAGGTGCCGCGGCCGGATGGCGGGCAGGGCTACCCCGGGCTGCGCCTGCGGCCGGATGTTGTGGGTACGGAAGACGGAATGGCCATGTATCCTTATATCCGTGAATCCAGAAGAATTCAAGCCGAGTTTACGGTACTGGAACAACATGTGGCAACTGAATCGCGGCCGGACGGTGTTGCCGAGACGTTCCAGGATTCGGTCGGCATCGGCTGTTATCGGATCGACTTACACCCGAGCACCGGAGAGCGCCCTTACATCGATATCTCTTCCCTGCCATTCCAGATTCCGCTGGGCAGCTTAATCCCGAAACGGATGAAGAATGTGCTGGCTGCAAGCAAGAACATCGGTGTAACCCATATCACCAATGGCTGTTACCGATTGCATCCCGTTGAATGGAACATCGGCGAAGCCGCGGTTATTGCATCAGCTACTGTCTGGATCAAGACATCCTGCCGACAGACGTGCGAAACGATGCAGAAAGACTGGCCACGTTCCAGCAAAGGCTGGTCAGTGCAGGGATTGAGCTTGCGTGGTAAGCACTGCGCCCGGTCTGATCCCACTCATAACAGAAACGCCAAAAAACCAGCTCAGGGGCCATCCCCGGGCTGGTTTTTTCCTGACTATTCACAACTCCTCAGCCGTTACGAACCGGATGCGTTCGGGGAAATGCTGGCAGGTACTGCATACCGACAGCTTGTAGCCTTCTTCCAGTGCATACTGTTTAAAAGAATACGTCTCTCCACTCTCCCCAACAACAGGTGCCCACTTGCCCTCCTTCAATTCCAATGCAAAAGAATCCAGCGGCAGGTGCAGCCCTTGCCCACTGCCTTAATATAACTTTCCTTTAACGTCCACAGATCAAAGAAGTGAGAAAGCCGCGCCGACGGTTCACGATTTAACAGTGTGTGAAACTCGGTTTTATGGAAAAAGCGCTTGGCGATATCCATATCGATGGCCTTCATCTTCTCCACGTCGATCCCGACGGGCTCATGGCTGACGGCGCACACAATCCAATGCCCTGAATGCGAGATATTAAAATGCAGGTTCTCATAATCCTTCAGGAACGGCTTGCCATATGTATTTCTTATGATTTCTATGTGATTTCGACCTTGCCCCAGCTTCTCCCGAAGAACCCGGTGGACCATGGCATCTCCAAGCACTGAGCGGTGGTAATCGCCCACCCTTCTGAATTTGGATACGTAGTCCTGCCTTTGGGGTGACAACGTCAGGAATAAGGCTCGGAACGTCTCATCACGGATATGGTCCGAATTCTTGATTGCATATACCTCGACAGCGCCGGGTTGTTCCTGATTCAATGTAGCCATAACTCCGTCCTTTCACCAAATAAATAGTCCACTGTTCACTTCGATGCACAGGTACAATTCCCCTGCTTGCCAGGTGCAGTCTGCCCCAATTACTGGTGTAACGGCTGCAGCCAACGCTGCCAATTGACAAGGAAATAATCCCCAAACATAATGGATGAATATCACATAAGTTAAAGGTGGGCATCAAGTTGGACACACCCTTGGTTTTGAATCGTGTTGCAGGATTATTTAAAGAGGAGCTTGGTGGCAATCTGGTCGGCATATATTTGCATGGGTCATTGGCAATGGGATGTTTCAACCCGGACACCAGCGATGTGGATCTGCTGCTCGTGGTACGGGACAAGCTGACCCGGGAGCAGATGAGACGGCTTGCCAAGAACATCATAAATTTACACGATACCATGCCCAATCAGCAGGGATTGGAGCTTAGCCTTGTTCTGGAATCCAGCCTGCAGAATTTCGTGTATCCGCCCCCGTTCGAATTCCACTATTCCGCCTTTCATCGCGAGAGGTACCTGACCGACAACGAATATGTTTGTGGTGGATTCGAGGACGCTGACTTGGCCGCTCATTACACCGTGATCTATCATCGCGGCATTGCTTTGTACGGGAAATAGGTTCGAGAAGTCTTTGATCTTATCGATAAGCAGTATTATCCAGGCGATTGTACAGGATGTGGAAGGCGCGGTGCAGGACATCACCAACTCACCCATGTACTATACGCTGAACCTGTGCCGAGTGCTGTACTATCTGAAGGAGGGCGTGGTATCCTCCAAAAAGAAGGCGGTGAATGGGGCCTGCACGCACTCGCCTCCAAGTATCGTCCCTTGATTCAGCGCGCTTTAGCTCAATATAGCGGCGGTGCCCGTAATGCTGCGGATTCCGCACCGGATGAACTCATGTCGTTTGCGAGCGATATGCTCGCTCAAATTTATGAGTCGCTGGAATAGACAAGGGATACGCAAACCTTATAGAATGATATCGTTTATGGTTTCAATGAATCGTTTTTGATCTTGAGGATTATAGGCATCAGGCAAAAGACGGAGCAATTCATCTGTTCGGTTTTTCAAGTCTTCAAACGTGCTAATATCATAATCTTCTAAATTAAATGCAGACATCCGTTCAAACATTGCCTCGTCGATATAAGATAAAAATAGTTCTATGCTATGCGAGTTCATCTTGGTTGAAGCCATAGAATTCTCAAATCGTATAAACGAATGAATGGATAAGTTAAGCCTTTCATCTGCGTTAATCAACAGATTCATATTTTCAACTTTTCCATTTGTTTCTACGACCTCACCCATCGTTTGACTGAAATACTCAAGCCCGTGGATAAATATTCTGTACGAGTTGGTATCTCCGATTCCATAATTATTTTTATGATGTGTGTATTGATATAGAAATACAGCAGACAATAAAACATTCAAGATGATAGAAACGATTAGAGTGATTTTTAGAGGTTTTTCAATTTTTTCATTCCATTCAAAGAGGATTCATGTATTGTATAATTAACAGGAGCAGCAATGATTCATCCATTGCCAGGATACGGTTTAAATCCTATCATTATTAAAATAAAGATAGTAAACGAAATATTTACTATTATTTGAAATAATCGGTTTTATATGAAAAAATGACCGATCAAGAGGTGATTATGATGAACGGTAAGACATTTGTTATTATCATGGTTGTTGTTTTGCTGGTAATTGGCGCATTCGCTTTAATCGCAGCGGAGCTCCTGAATTCATTAGGTAGCCCGGATAGCAATTGACACCTGTTTTCGGCTGCTTCGGACTAAAGCTGCATCAAGATCTGTGCTATTCCAGAGGCCTAATACATAAAAATCCCCGTTCGTTGATAACGAACGGGGATTTTGACTTTATCGATTCATGAATTCTGCCATCTGCAGCATTCTGGTTAATACTACCGCTCCTTCAGCCCGGGTGGAATGAGCTCCCGGCACGAACCTGTCGGCCGAACGTCCCTCCATCAGGCCTGATCTTACGATGGCCGATACGGCCTCTTCCGACCAGGCTGCAATGCTGTCGCGATCCTTGAATCCTTCCAATATAGATGCGGGGTCTCCTGCCTCCAGTTCCGTTCCGGCAAGCTTCAGCGCCCGGAGCAGCAAGACACTCATCTGCTCACGTGTAATCTCTTCGTTCGGACGAAACGTACCATTGCTGAAGCCCTCGATCAACCCATTCTCCACAGCAGTGGCCACAGCGGCTGCATACCAATCGTTTGTCTTCACGTCCTGGAAGCCCGCATCGGCTCCCTGCTCCTTCAGTCCAAGAGCACGAACGAGCATCGCGGTAAACTGCGCCCTCGTGATCGGCTCATTCGGACCAAAACGCGTATCACTTAAACCCTCGATCACTTTTTTCGAAGCCAGCAGCGATACGTCCTCGCGTGCCCAATGACTTGTTAAATCCGCAAACGTCTTCGCATAGGAGACAACGGAATACACTCCACTCTCCGTCCATTTAAACTCCGCATGGGATTTTCCGTTGGCCGTTCGAATGAGTCTTAAGCACGAACACTGCCTTGCCGGATGCCGGATCCCATCGTAACACCGTCGTTTGGGATGGGCTGACGACACGGGACAGCACCTTGGTAAACTTCGCGTAAGCTCCCTTCAGTGCTGGCAGCGTCGATAATTTGTCACCCTGTTTCCAAGCCAAGGTTAAGGCAAGCGACGCATCCAGCATGGAGGCTCCATCCATGGCTGCCTTCATCCGGTCCTCTTCTTCTTTCGAAGCAAAACCGATGCGAATTTGCAGGCTATCGGCCGCCCCCGACGCTGCAGCGCTTCCGTCAGCAACTGCAGCGGAATTTCCAAGCGGCCAAGGGAGGATTCCAACAGGATGGATCCCCTGGCAGCTCCTTCACCGCAGCGCTCAGTCCCTGAGCCAAACAAGTGAAGAACGACGGAATCCGACGTGTCCGTCACCGTATACGTAAGCAGGCGCGAGGCCGCAGGCAGCTTGCTGAGACGTTCCACATCCGCGAGCATGGCGCTCTCGTTTGCATCCGCTACGATGACCGTACGACCACCCTCAGCCGTTTCTTTTTTGATACTCAGGCGCTCTGGCACAGGTGGTTTAGGAGGTGTCGTTCCACCAGATGAACCGGAGCCGCTACCAGGAGAACCTGGATGGCCTGGCTCCGATCCGCCATCACCCGTTGAGGTCCGGATCACCTCAAATGTTTTACTGTTTGTTTTGTATTCGTCAACGAATACATCCACCGTGATGGAGTTCACATAGGTCGCCAGCGGAATATTAGCAGTAAATTCTCCGCTCGCTGACATGACGGCCTCCGCACCGTTCACCTTCACGGTTGCTTTGCCTGGTCCCAGAACTTCAACCATGCCTTTCAATGCAAGCTGACTGTCGCGCGTTTCTTTGCCTTCATCATCCATCAGTCCGCTTAGTACCGCCGAACGAACCTGATCGCCCGTATTATAAGCATTGGCAACAAGCTGCCGCAGCGTTCTTGTGCCTGAAGGATCCAGCGTCGAAATCACGAAGCCGCCTTGCGGAATGACGCTGTTGTTCTCCTCCGGCGATCCCCAGCTCCATTTAATGGCTTGGTTCCGATTGACCACGCGTGTGACGTGACCCGTGGCGTCCACAACCACTTCAACCCCGAAGCGGTTCGTAGGTTGAGTAACCGAAGGCCTCCGTCATCACATTGACGTTACCCTCAATCCGGTTAATATTATAGAAATTGCCTTCGAGGAACGAATCCGGACTTCCAGGCAAACTCATGCCAAGCTGGTAATCCTTCACCCACTCCTTATCCTGCAGAGCAGCTGCCGCAATCGGCCAGTTGACCTGGGATGCATCAAACAGCATAAGTCCGTTCGTGGATTTCAAGCCCGCCTGGAACACTTCGCGCTGAACGGTAGGTGCCTGCACATTGTTCATCGCAATGCCCGCATACAGCGGAATTTCCCCGTTCGTAACGATGTTGCCAAGCGTGATGTATTTCTGAATTTCCTGACTGGTGGTTTGATACGCCCCGATCATCAGGAAATCCAAATGCTCGATATACCCGGTCTGATAATATTCCGGCGTATACACCGATTCGTCCGGCATGCCGAGCGCGGGATTAAACCGGAAGTTCTTGCTGCCCCAGTTAACGCCGTTCAAATAATACGTTTCGTACCAGGATCCTACATAGGAGGAGACTTCGATCTTTCTTCCCTTTGACGCTTCGTAGGAATCCACCAGCGTCTTCACTTCGCCGAAGAAGCTCTGAATCGTCCCTGAGCGGAATTCCCACCAATCCTGAATCAGTGGGCCGTATTCTCTTGCATTGTTTTCATAGTAGAAGATATCGTTTGGCCAATTGACAAGCTGCTTGCCCCGGGCCTGCAAAAACTGCTCGAACTTCACGCGGGTTTCGTCACTGAAATCGGCCCCTTCGTTGTCATACTGGCTCCGGTCATGGATAACGCCGTCCACATCATAGTTCTTCATGATTTCTTCAAAGGTTCTGAGCTGATAATTTCGGACCTCGTCATTGGACGGGTTGACAAAGGCTACCAAGCCCTGCTTTTTGCTTTCGCGAAGACGCTTGATCTCCCCGTTGTTTTCAGGAAAATACACGCGCTCCTCCCAGTCGAGGTGATCGTTCAGAACCGCATACTCGTTATGAGCGATCGATCCCTCGGCAAACACATTGATTGCCGCATGAATCTCCAAACCAAGCGCATGGCCGTGGTCAATGAACTCCTGCAGCAGGTCCAGATCCGGGCTTGCTCCCGCTTTTCGGGTGCCTTGATCTCACTGACGTAAGGTCTGCCTGTCAGGTCATTCTTTTTATACGATACATACCCTTCAACGCCTTTTACATCAAACGCAATCGAAGTAACACCCGTCTCCTTGGCTTTTGTCAGAAAAGCCAGAACATCCTCGCTGGTTTTGAACTTTCTCGCATTGGAAGCCTGGTCCACCCAGAGAATAACTTCTTTTTCCGGGGAAAATCCAGGTCTTGCAAACACCGCAAGATGACGAACATCCTGCTCGATGTCATTCTTCAGCACTTTGACTTCGATATAGTTGGTCCCATTCGCAAGCGTATAAGTGTAGGAGAATGAACCATCTGCTTGAAAAGAAATCTCGTTATCGTTCATCAGCAGTTTAATCGCCGTGATATCGTCCATGTTGTCAATCCGGCCAGAGATCACGGTGCTGCCTTCCGTTACCGTATACATCGCCTGGTTATCCAGCGTAAGCCGGGCAATAAGCCCGTTGCCGCTCATGATGTCGCGTACCTGTACCACTTCTCCGTTCTTGCGCAGCTTAATCATGTCCCCAACCTTAAAGTTCTCGGCCAAATACCGCTTGATGTTATTGCCTGCATAGCTGTTGTCCTGTGCCATCAGCACATAACCGCCTTCAGGTATTTCAAGATCGGTCGGTCCAGTCCATACCGGAGGTTTGCCGTCGATGGATGGATTAATGACCCTTAGTACACGATTGTTGGCATCCACCTGCACGGCAACATTGGTCTGAGGAATCGTGATGGAGGTGCCATAATCCCTTGTAAATACCGCCACGATGTTAGGCACGCCCGTGACATCCTTGTCAACGTAATCCAGCTGCTTGCGCGGACCTTCAATGTCGATCGTAATGTCCTTTGGCGCCGCCTCAACTTCAATATAATCCTGGTTCTCAATCGGTTCATACACGATGTTCAGCGTTTGAGCAGCCAGTTCGCCCTCTCCCTTGAACAGCTTAACTTCAGCTGCGTTCGGACCCGGCTCCAAATAAACATTCGTGCGAAACACCCCATCCGCTGTAAGCGTGCTCTCATCGCCATTGACGGTGACGCTTAAATCCAGGTCCTCGGCATAATTAGCCACAAAACCTGCAATCTCAACGACCGGAATATCCACGGTTGTATCGTTTGGTGTAATCAGATGCAGCTCCGGCGGCAGCGGATCCGGACCTGGGCCCGGGCCCGGCTGCTCCGGCAGGAAATCGGCCGCAGTCACCTCTACTCCAGCTTGCATCAGCTTCACCGAGTCTCCCGTTTTGTTATGATTAAAGAGTGGTTTCTGAAAAAGGGATTGATCCCACGCATTGGTGCCGCCAGCTACAACAACGTAACCCCCGACAGGAATCGGCAGCAATGTGCCGGGATCCCAGGCAGTCGGCGGATCGCTGTCCGGTCCAACGATATCCTGTACGATGCCGCTTGCATCCACAGCAACCGCAACCTGCAGCGTCGGAACCCACACCTCGCCGTATATACGGAGCCCGTAACGGTTGCACCGCTGGTGTACAGTGCCAAATAATCATTTTCCCCTTCCAGCGGGTCACCTGCCACGTTAATATCCGTAAACTCCAGACTCTGTCCGCCTTGGGAGACCAGCGTAACCGGGTCGGGACTCGCGCTTTGAGCCGGGGAAGCTTCGTTATCCGCGAACGCGGAAGAACCAACCGGCACGATGAGGGATACGATCAGCGAAAGACTGAGTAGCAGAGCAATCCGCCTGCGAAATAAACGATACATTAATGATTACCACCCTTCTTTTATTAAGAATGAACCGTGCTCTTTAAATTCAACCAACACCTCTTTATTCTTAATTTTGAAAAAGCAGCTGCAAATGCAGACTGCTTCTTCAAATGAAATCATTTACTTCGTGGATTGGAACCATTCATTCGCTGCGTTTACCATATCGGCTCCACCTTCGGCTCTCCATTGAGCCAGGAATTGATCGTATGCATCAATCGGCTTCGCTCCGGAAATGAATTGCAGCACATTGTCATCCAGCATGGTTGTCAATTTCAGCAGATTTTTGGATACAGCTTCGATTGGCGGTGCCGTTGACATCGGATCCACTACGATAATACCCTCGGCATTTTTCTGGAAGGCCTCGAAATGCGCTTGCAGAATTGGATCTTTACGTACACGCGCCTGCCAGTAGATCGGATATTTCTCCTCATCGACACCTGTCAGGAAACTGCTTGCATTGTTGAGCTCATCATTAAAGATCGGCAGAATTGGATAGTACTTACCGTCCTTCACTTCATGATGGACGCCTTCTTTACCCAGCGCGATGCCTTTGAACGTCTCAGGCTCCATCTTCGCGTTCAGGAATTCCATGGCCGCATCCTTGTTCTTCGAGGATTTCAGAATGGCCACATACCAAGTAGTGTTCGCCTTGGCCCCGACAACGGCTTTGCCATCCTTGCCTTTCAGATAAGGAATGATGGATGTCTTGGCATCCGGGAAGTTTTTCTCCAGAGCTGCAATCGTTGTTCCTGCATTCCACCAGGCCAGCTTATACATCGCAGCATTGCCGCCCGAGAATTTCTCGATGGATTTCTGCGCCGTATTGATCGGCGTTTCGGTATCGAGCAAGCCTTCTTTATACAGTTTGTTCATAAACGTAATATATTCTTTCATCTCAGGCTGCTCTGCCCGATGCAGAAGCTTGCCGTCAACTTCTTTCCAATCCGTCAAAATGCCGAATGTTGTGGCAATATCGCCATAAAGGGAATCTTTGCTCATCGTGAGCGGGATTACCTTTTTCTTCTCTTTGATCGTTTTGAGCACATTGTAAAGCTCATCTGCGGTCGTAGGCGTGGACAGTCCCAATTCATCCATCCAATCCTGTCTGACCACCAGCTCCTCACCGATGCTTACGCCTGCTCCGGTTTCAGGAATGCCGAATATCTTGCCGTCAATTGTTGCGCTTCCGAAGGATTCCTGCTTAATGGATTGCTTAATATAATTGCCGTGGGATTCCAGCAGCTCATCAATTGGCTCAAGTGCTCCCGCAGATGCCAGATTGTAGAACTGGGCTGCATTCAATTTCACCAGATCATAATTGTCTTTGCTGGACACAAGCAGGTTAAGCTTCTCGTCCGCATTTTCTGCTTAAGCAGCAGTTCATATTCCACATTGAATCCGGTTCTTTCCTGGATGTACTTGGCCACGTATTCGGTCTTCGGATCAAACAAACCATATTGCATAATCATGCGCAGACCCGGTTTTTCGGCAGTTTTCCCTCCATCCCCTTCGTCTTTCGGGGTCGTAGTAGCGTATCCGAAGGCTGAGCTGCTTGGTGTATCGGTCGTGCCGCCTCCCCGCCGCCGCATCCGGACAGCGCCAGCGTAAATCCGAGAATTCCAGCCAGTACTGCGGATTTTTAATCTTAATCATGGATAACCCTCCTTGTGATTGAGAAATTCAATGAATCCTGCCACCTGAGCAATACGAAGCGCATCACCACCTTTATCAGAGAACCCCACAAAGTGGGGCCTTGCTCCGAAGTCCATTCAGGTACTTTGCGGGACCCCGGAAATTATAACTTCTATAATGTTAAGAAAAACGTCTATCGACGTGCTTTCTCTGAAGATCGACCACTTATAGCGAACATTTTTCCTGCGAAATAAGGCAAGTAACCCTCCGGTACTTCCTTGTCTCTTAAGAAACACCTGATGAATCTAGCCTTTAACCGAACCTACCAGCACGCCTTTGACAAAGTACTTTTGCAGGAATGGATACACCAGCAAAATCGGGATCGTTGCCAGCAGGATCGAAGAAGCCTGTATGGACTGAGGTGTTGCGTTAATCGCGGCGTCGACATTATCCTTCAGGAAGTCCCCGCTGGACGAAACCAGCAGCTCCTTCAGGTACAGCTGCATGGGTTTGATCGCCGGATCGGTAATGTAGATCATCGCCGCAAAATAGTCATTCCAGAAAGCGACCGCAAAGAACAATCCAATCGTTGCCATGACGGGAAGCGAGAGCGGCACAATGACCGAGACCAGGATGCGAATATTTCCGGCGCCATCCAGCTTGGCGGATTCCTCCAGCTCATCCGGAAGACCCTCGAAATAGTTTTTAATAATGAGCATGTTGTACACATTCACCATCGCTGGCAGGAACAACACCGGGAAGGAGTTTACCAAGTTCAAGTTCTGCATAAGCAGATAAGTCGGAATCAGGCCGCCGCTGAAGAGCATCGTGAATACGAAGATCAACAGCAGTCCTTTTCGTCCCCGCAGTCGGTATTTGGATAACGGATAAGCCGTGAGCGTAGTCAGGAACAGGCTGCAGGCCGTTCCAACCACTGTCAAAAAATGGACACCTTGAGCGAATTCAGGAACATGGAATCCTGAAGCACATATTTGTAGGTTTCGAATTGAACCCCGACCGGGAGCAGCCCTACCTGCCCTGATATGACGGCACCCTCGCTGCTCAAGGATTTGGCGATCAAATTCATGAAAGGCAGCAGGGTGGTTAAGCCCATCACAATGAAAAAGCATAATTAAATACCGAGAAGCATTTTTCCGAAAACGAGGTTTGGATGACACCTCGGGTGGTGTTTGTTCCTTCCAAAGCTTTTTGTGATCCATATGCGCCACCCTTTCTTTACCAGATCCCGCGCTGTAAGTATTTTCTGCTCATAGAATTGCCAATGATGACCAACGTGAAGGATATAATGGCTTCGAACAAGCCAACCGCGGTGGAGAAGCTGTAATCCTGGTTTCCGAGACCCTCTTAGGTATACATAGGTTCCGATGACATCCGACACCTGGTACACCACCGGATTGTACATGACAAGAATTTGCTCCGTTCCCGCTTCCAGCACGTTCCCGAGCCGCAGGATAAACATCAGGACAATAATCGGCGCGATCCCCGGCAGCGTGATATGCCACAGCTGCTTCCAGCGTCCGGCCCCGTCAATCTTCGCGGCTTCATACAGCATCGGGTCAATCATTGTAAACGCTGCCAAATATACGATCGTGCTCCAGCCCGTTTCCTTCCAGCCTGCCGAGGTGATCAGCACGCCCCGGAACACGCTGTTATCCAGGAAAAAGGCAATCTGCTCCATCCCCAGAGATACCAGCAATTTGTTGACGATTCCTCCGTTTGTTGAGAGGAGATCGATAAACAATCCGCCAACGATGACCCAGGACAGAAAATGCGGAAGATAGATGACGGTTTGCACCGTGCGTTTAAATACCATATTCCTCAGCTCATTGAGCATCAGGGCGATCATAATGGGGAGAGGAAACAAAATCACGATTTTCAGGAAGCTGATGATGACCGTATTTTTGAATACCTGCGCAAAGTCCGGCGACGTGAACAGCTTCTCGAAATGCTTCCATCCTACCCACGGGCTATCGGCAAATCCGGTGAAGATGTTGAAATCCTTAAATGCAATCGTAATCCCGTACATCGGTGTGTATTTGAACAGTAAAATGAACAAGATGCCCGGCACGAGCAGCAGGTAAAGATCCCACTCTTTCCAAATGTCCGTCCCTAAACGGCCCCAGTATCCTCGTTTTGGTTTTATCTCTCTATGCGGTGCCGCGATGGTTCTATCGTGGGTTTCATCGACTCGTCTCCCCTTTCTATTGATTCAATCTCCTTGGTTACTACACATTGTAATTCGCGCCGAGGAGACTGAGTAGGCGAGGATGATTACTATTTATGGTAATATGATGTTGTGTTGGGGCATGGACGTCAGTAATTATGACATGAGGTTACGGCAGGTATTTCATGAGGTGTTAACTTGTCACGATCGGCTAATCGCTGCCAACGAAATTCAAATCTGAAATTCAAAGCATACACTGCCAAAAAGAGGATGGTTCATCACTCCGCATACGGATTGTTCTTCCGATCCCTGTTACCCCGGATTTCATCTGAATGGATAGATAATGTGGAAATCCGGGGATAAAGGGGACCGCTGCCGCTTCTCCAGAACAATTCCGCCTGCTCCGTTGAAGCTTACTCAATAGGGTTTAGGCGGTCGATTTATGGCTTGCCGTGCACCGTCGCCAAAGGCAGCGCCTCGTCTGCTCTGCGCCGAGCTTAGCCTTTCTGCACAACCATCTGAAGCAGCCCATGCGGGTGATTACTTCCGTCCTGCCGATGGTTGAGGCTGGAGGGATAACCAAACGAGCCGTTCGGGATGTATGCCCCGAACGGCTCGTTTGGTTAGTTTATGTACTGCGCACGCTCTGCTACGCTGCGTTTTACCCCTCCCCCACTTCAAGGGGAGAGGCTTTGGGGGTAGTATGAACCCACGCGAACCAGCGGAGAGGACATATCGATTCCGGAAAAGCGATAGCGGTCGGCTGAAAGTTTTCCATAGGAAAACTCACATCGAAAGCATAATCTGGAGCCGAATTTCTTCCACTGTAACCATCATTCCAGAAATTCGGCGACAACAGCGATTGGAGGAACGATATGACCGCGTAGCGGGCTTCACATCTCTACCTCCCCCACCCTCATGGGGGAGGCTATTTGGGGCGGTTTGAACCCACGCGGACCAGCGGAGAGGACATATCGATTCCGGAAAAGCGATAGCGGTCGGCTGAAAGTTTTCCATAGGAAAACTCACATCGAAAGCATAATCTGGAGCCGAAATTCTTCCGCTGTCATCATCATTCCTGGAAATTCGGCGACAACAGCGATTGGAGGAACGATATGACCGCGGAGCGGCTTTCAGATGTGTGCAGTAGTGCCGTACAGCCTCTCCCGCATCCTCATCCCTTAAACTCCCCGGGTTCACGCCCCAATACTTGCGAAACACCTTCGTGAAGTAACTGACATCGCGGTACCCGACCAGCCTGGCGGCATCGTACACCTTAAATCCATCCTGCAGCAGCGACTTGGCCCGCTCCATTTTGCGCTCCAGCACATAGGTAGAGAAGACTACCCCCATTTCCTGCTTGAACAGCTTACTGAGGTAGGAGGAATTGACGTATAAACGGTCTGCTACCGTATGCAGCGTAATCTCCTGGTCCATCTCCTCCTCAAGCAGATTCAGAATATCCTTCACCACCTGATTGCTCGTCGTTTTCCGCTGCTCGCTCATAAACGCGACAATATGTTTCACCGTTCGCTCCAGGAGCGAGAACGTCTGCATTTTAGTGCTGAGCAGTTTGACGTTTTGGAAATAATCGATATCTTCGCCAACCACGCGTTTCACCGTCCAGCCCTGCTTCTGGATCATTCGGGTGAAAAAGCTGTTCATATAAAGAACCGCCTCATGGAATTCGTCCGAGGATTCGGATCTCGTAAAGGCCTCCTCCCACAACCCCTTGAGCGCCTCCAGCGCCTTACTTTCGTCCGCCGTTTCCAGCGCGATCTCAAGTGCCTTCTCCAGGTTCTGCTGCACGATCACGCCCTGGATATCCCGTCTCAGCTGTTCCCGGTAAGGAATCGCGAGATCGTGTCCATACACGACGCGCTCCTGCAGGGCCCGGCAGGCCTGTACATACAGCAGGCTCATTTCTTCAATCGTGCCGATGGATGCACATATGCCCGCACTTGCCGTTAACTTCAGCACTTCCCTCGTTTGCGAGAGGAGCTTGGATACATCCGCGTTCAGCCGCAGCATGGCCTCCTTGGCATCCTGGTCCTCCTCCACAATCAGCACCAACAGCAGCAGGTTGCCCGAATCCGATGTAATCCAGCGGGAAGGATGGGGCAGCAGCTCCTTCGCCAGGCACTGCATGGTAAACTGCAGCAGCTCCACATCTCCACGTTGAAACCGGGTCTCATGCTCAGGCAACGGGTCCAGATCCACCACAGCCACCGCAATACGGTCATGCTCCTTCAGCGGAATATATAACTCCCTGCTCTTGCTGAGAATGTCCTGCCTCGTATATTTGCCGCTGATCCATTGGATGAAAAATAGGTTTTGCAAATGCGGAAGATTATCCTTCCATTTCTGCTCCAGCGCCGCCTTGCGCTGCCACTGCTCCAGATCCCCTCGAAGCTGCTGTCTCGCTTCCAGCACAGCCTCGAGAATTTCTTCCTCGCCGTGGCTTCAACAAATATTTGGACACCCCGTATTCCAGCGCAATCTGCGCGAATTCAAAGTTATCATGTCCGCTCAGGATGATCATTTTCATTAATTTGCTGATTTCCTGTCGGCTTCGCAGTTCGCCAAGGAGCGTCAGTCCATCCATTTCAGGCATCTGCACATCGATCAGCATGATATCAGGCTTCTTCCTGCTCACTAGCTCAAGTGCCTCGACTCCGTTAGATGCCATTCCCACCACTTCAATCCCGTGTTTGTCCCACGGGATATTGTGGGCTAGTGCATTGCGCAGCCGAGGTTCATCTTCCACAATCATGAGATTCATTCAGGTCCTCCCCTTTTAAGCCATCTGGATATGAACTATAACTCCATATTAACTTCCTTGCAGCGGTCCAGCGGAATGGAGATGGTGACGGTTGTGCCTTCGCCAGGCACACTGTGCACCGTCAGATTGGCCTCCCTGCCGTAATACAGCTTCATCCGGCTAAATACATTGCGAAGACCAAACAGATCCTTCACATTCTCCTCATCCTGAGAGGAAGTAAGCACGCTCCGGGAGCCCATCATTGCAAGTTCATGCTGTATGTAACGCAGCCTTTCCTCTCCGATGCCCGGTCCATTGTCCTGCACACTGATCACTACCGTATTCCCCTTCTCAATACAGCTGGAAATCTTCAGGCATCCCCTGATGACTTCCCTCCATGCCATGAATGATGGCATTCTCTACCAAGGGCTGAAGCAGGAGCTTCAGGAGTGGTACTCTCTTGCTGTCTTCCGAAATCTGATAGTCTACGGTGAAATTGTCCATGAAGCGAAGCTGCTGAATGCGCAAATAGTAGTGCAGGTGGGTGATGCTCTCCTCAATCGTGAACACCTGCCTGCCCTTGTTCAGGCTCAATCGGAAAAACTTCGACAGATTCATGACCATCTCGCTGATCTCATCCGCATCATAATTCTTCGCCGTCCAATAGATCGAATCCAGCGTATTGTACAGAAAATGCGGGTTGATCTGGGATTGCAAAAATTTCAGCTCCGTTGTGGTCAATCTCAGCTGCTGCTCATAATGGTCCTCGATCAGATGCTTCTGTACCACAGCCATTTTGTTAAACGACTGGATAAGAAAACCGAACTCGTCCTTTCGCTTGGTATCAACGTGGATGTTCAGCTCCCCGCTGCTGAGCCGCTTCATTCCGCGGGCCAATTTGAGTACAGGGGACGCAATTCCACTGTAAACCACCCACGAAATAATGATGGCCAGCAGGACGCTAAGCACGATTATCGCAACCGTGAACAAGCGCAGCTGATCGGTTTCTTTATACAGCTCACTCTTCGGCTGGAGCAGCTCAAGACGCCATGTTGAATAATCCGAGTCAATGGTGACGGTCATCTCTTTGTCGGAGATCTCCTCCTCGTACACTCTGCGGTCTCCACCACCACTTCTCCCTTTTCGTTTAACAGGGCAATCCGGCTGTTCTCCGAAGGCAGCAGCGTCTTGATAATATTCAACAGCTTGCTCTCGCTGAAAGACACGACCAGCAGGTTCGACTGCCGTTCACCGTTATATAAGTCCATGGCCCGAATCAAGGAAATGCTGTCCGTGTTGGTCATCTGACCAAAAGAGACGCCTTCCGCCACAGGGTATTCCGACATAACGTAGGAAATCCCCGTTCCGTTTCTCCGGGCAGCTTCGACGAGCCATTCCTGCTGAGTTTCGCCCATCAACCTTTTTCCTCCGTAATGGGTGGAAATAAACATGTTGGATGCCTGGTGGTACACGGTAATCTGGGACACATATAGGTTTACCGACACAAAATCCGATAACTGATCCAGAATATAGGAGAAATCCACAATCGATTGAGGTGAGAAATTGGTGCTGTTTTTATTGAGCAGCTCGTTCATTCTAAGATCACCCGAGATCAGGGAAGAGATCTCCTCCACATTTTGCAGTGCCAGATCAAAATGATTCATCGCAGACGATAAGGCCATCTCTGTCCGTTCGACGGCCTGTTCATAGAGAATGGCTCTGGACCGCTCTACCGCAAACAGGCTGATGATGACCAGCGGCAGCAGGATCAGCAGAAAATAACCGGTCAGCCGGGTTTGAATATTTTGCGAAAATCGATCCCTGATCCAGCGAAACATCGCCATCATTCCATCTCCCCTCCCTCGCCCAAATCGTCCTCATGGTTTGGCATACCATTCATTAACTTCCTTCGTAATTTCATCTCCTCCTTCTTCCTTCCACGTCTTCACATAGTCATCGAAGGCATCCAGGGGCTCAAGTCCCATAATGATTTTCGTAAACACATCCTCCAGATTTTTAAGCTTATTGTTATACTTTGTCATGGCAGGTGTAGGGACTCCGTAGAATGCGTTGGGAATGATATGATGATTAATCATCTGCAAGTTGTTGTATAAATTGAAGTCGCCGAGCGAGTCAAGCCGTTCCTTAAACAGCAATTCATCCGGCACGTCGACCAGGGACTGGTAGATCCCGCGATATAAATGCTTGTCATGAAGCGTAAAATCCGTAACAATCTCCCCGTCCTCCCACTTCCAAATTTCATTCTCGAAGCCCAGCTTCAGCGTTTTGTAATCACTGGCGATAAAATCCAGCATCTTGATCACCTCGGCAGCATTTTCCGAGCTGGCCGGAATGACATTGTAGCCGCGGATAATATCCTTGCCTTCCACCCCTTTAAAACCGGAAGGTCCAGTCGGATATGGAAGCGGAATCCATTCTGCCTCCGGATCCTTGTTCATGTTGGCCGCAATCGGCCCCCGCGTGTCATACCATGCCGCGGAGAACAGCCCTACCGTGCCATTTTCTATTTTTTCGAACAGATTGTTCTGTAAATTCAAAGGGAATTCCCGATCCAGTAAATTCTCCTGATACAACTTGGCAAAAAATGCGAGGGTCTCCTTCGTTTCAGGCAAAATGTTTCCGTTCACAAGCTGCCCGTCCCGTTCAAACCACATATTCCGCTGCGTACCGAAAGCACCGAAAAACGGGGAGGAGCGCCCCAATTTCGAGGTAAGGGTTAACCCGATCGTATCCTGAAGGCCGTTGCCGTCCGGATCATCCAGGGTAAAGGCGCGGATGACTTCATAATATTCCTCCAGCGTTTCAGGAGGTTTCAGGCCGAGCCGATCGAGCCAATCCTTGCGCGCATACATGAGCTCTGCTCCGGTCACTTCATTCAAGCTGGGAACCGCATAGATTTTGCCGTCATATCTCACCCGATCCCACACCTCCGGCGGAATTTTCTCTCTCAGATGGGGACCATACTTGTCAATTAACTCGTCCAGCGGCATAAACGCTTTCTGTTTGACATAGTTGTCAAACCATAAACTCATAGGTATGAAGCATATCCGGCAAATTGCCTGAAGACATAATCACATCAAGCTTCTCGTTGTATACCTCAGGCGGCGGCAGATTAACCCCAATCTCAAGTCCGGTACGCTCTTCAATGTAATTTAAATACGGATTGTCATTCTCATCCATGCCTGCAGGGAACGTCATCCCGAGACTCGAAATGACGATGTTGATTGAAGCACTCTTCGGTTGATTTTCCGGCGGGCTGTCCTCCTCTGCAGGATTTGGACCGCTGCATCCGGCAGCGAAGAATATCAGAAATACACATAGAAGAATTAGAACGTTACCTTTTAGCAGCCTTGACCCCTCTCGACCCACTCGTTGAATAAACTCATCATTACAGGCCTTGTTCTTCGGCATATGTCCTCACTCCCTCTAACTGGTAAGCTAATACTACTATATAACGATTTTATGGTGAGTTAGATCACCTTTATAATCATTCTGTAATGAAATCCGGCTTCCTTCACCCAGGCAAAGAAAAGAGCCGATACCCTGGTCATTCCCGAACCAGGGTACGGCTCTACATGAAGCAACAAATATGGTTCCTGTCATACTCCAACTACTATTTCGGCTCCTCTTGGTCTCGAGTCTCCTCCAGCAAGGGGATTTCTTTGCGCAACTCTTCCGATTGCACTTGGATCACTTCGAACGTACGGCCGCAGTGGGCACAGAATTTGGCGTTGAGCGCTGAGCTGTTGCCACAGCCTCTGCATACCTTCTCATCCGTAAGATTGGCGATGTGAAGCAGATTTTGCTCGATTTCGAAATTCAATTGATGGATCTTGGCTACATAGCTTTGGATGCTCTCCTCTTCGGGCGGCCGTTGCCCCGCCTCAGTTGCAGCAAATACAACTTTTCCGATTTCCAGCAGCTGCTCATCGATATCACTCTTCTTACCGTTGTTTTGCAGCTTTAACCGATTAACTTCAACCAGGATTTTGGCTTTGTTTCCGGCGTCAGACACGCACTTTAAATTTATCAAAAACTCAAGCTGTACTCTCCCTCTCTGTTTGACTTCTTTTTCGAGCTGTCATCATTTTATTCCTTCAGTGCGATTCTCAGAATTTTATCATGGTCCGTGTAGTTAATGCCAGCACCAAGCCCCCTTGCAAATACCTGAACAGGCACATAAGTCACGCCATCGATGACCTTGGGAGCGACTGCCACGGTCTCCGATTTACCGTTGTAATATATCGTTTTGCTTCCGATCGTAAGCGTTATTTTATGATTCCCTCTTTGCACACCAATGCTGGCAGCTTCACGATTCCAGGTGACCCTAGCCCCCATTCCCTCTGCAATTTCCCGCAGCGGCACCAAGTTGATGTTGTTATACACCAAGGGCTCACTATCAAATTTCACCAGGCCGCCGTTGACATAAACCTTAAGACCGGACTTGGCATAGGCCGGAGCAGCCTTCGGCGCGGACTTAGGCGTGCTGTTTTGCGATGATTTCGCCTTGGGTGCGGATGAAGACGACTTGCTGCCGGAAGAGCTTCCTCCCCGTTATGATAATGATACTCCCCATATGACAGCCCCCAGCGTTCACAATTGGTTCGGCAGGTGTGCCCGCCGTTGGCATCCGTTCTTCCCGGATGTGCTGATACGACCGAGCCTGATACAAGCAGTAAAGCAAGGGTACAGCATAACATTTTTTCTTCATGACATCGTAACCCCTGGTATAATATCCCTCCAGTACATTCTAGCATATTCCTATATAGGAGATTCATATATGTAATTACATTATATAGAAGGAAAAATTTTTCCATTCTGCTTATGCCTTCATTGTTTCACTTTCTTCCCCTGCGTTTATTCGTTACATAGAACCGATCCTTTTGAGCCAAAATATTGCCAGAAAGGAAAGTGATCCTAATGAGCAAAAAGAAACCCGAATTCGACGGACAATTCCCTGGCGTTGACCCCATTCCCGAGCCAGACCGTCCGGATCAAGCCGCAACCGACAACATCGATGATCTTGTCCTTGGTATTTTGGAGGATAAGGATGAAACGAAACTCGATATCGAACCCCAGACAGAAAATTACGATAAACTTCGGAAAAAGTAGAATTAGACAAGCTTCAATATAATGTAAAAAATATAATCGATCTGTAAAAGTGTTTGAAAATTATTTATCGTTCTCATTTTGAGAACGATTATTTTTATGTTATGATTAACATAGAAGCTTGGGACGAAGGGGGAGTAACTGTGAACCGTTTCTTAAAAACAGCAAGAATCGTATGGATGCTGATACTTGTTTTGGTTACGGCATTTGCTCTTTACATTCCCGTCCAAGAGTATTACAGCAACGAAATTGAAGATGATCGGTACGTCTACAAGAACGACCTTCATCTGAAAGCGGCTGTTCTGAAACACTCTCAAATTCTCTCCAAACTTAAGGCAGCTGGCAACTCCTTGCCATTGTTCTTAATGTTTTCGGCCGTCCTTCTGCAGCAGGCTCCCAGAACACGTCTGCCCTATCGGCCGATTATTCCACTTCGGCTCCGGCTTTTATTATTATTCCCCATTAAATACACATCCATATTCGTTTAGTTATTCCTCCCTTTCGCATTCAAACTGACTGCGGTTTCTTAAATTCGCCAATTTTTCATCACTCATGCAGCAACACAACGAGCCTGTGCTGATTGACCTATGCACTTAGGTTTATATAAGACTGTGCAGAACATCATGAATGGATTGTTTTATTTGGCTACTCGTAATTTGGATATCCGTGTGACGTTGGTCTACCCATAACTAAAAGTGTATTTTCTTAGGAGGATTTTAACCTATGCATGTTCGCGAAACGGATTTACCCGGAATTGGCAAAAAATTTGTAATCGATACCCGTGGTGGTGATAAGCTGGTCATCATCATTCATGACGACGGTCGCCGTGAAATGTACCATTATGAATATGACGATCCGGAAGAAAGCATCTCCATGATCTCCCTGGATGATGATGAGGCTCGTCAAATTGCCGCCATCGTTGGCGGTCTGACCTATAAACCCAAGGCGCTAGAAACAATCGATATGGCGCTGGACGAATTGATTATTGAGTGGTACCGCATCGAGCCCCACTACTATGGGGCAGGCAAATCCATTGGTGATCTGGGCGTACGTCAAGCTTCAGGTGCAACCATCATTGCGGCAGTTCACAAAAACAGCAAACATATCAATCCCGGGCCTGACGTTATTATCACGCCGGATTCGACGCTTGTCGTCGTTGGCGAACGTCAACAACAGCGGCTATTTAAACAAATCTTGATGAACGGACGTGGTTGATGAATGGATCATTTGGTTTTAGAAGTCGGACTGGCGATTGCGTTGATCGCCCTGGCGGGGTTGCTATCAGCTAAACTCCGGTTTTCCGTCGTCCCTTTCTATATTCTTGTAGGGATGGCGGTAGGGCCCCACGCATTTCATTTTGGATCATTTGATTTTCGTTTTATAGAAAGTGCTCCGCTCATTGATTTCATGGGGCGGATCGGCGTACTGTTTCTTCTGTTCTACCTCGGCCTGGAATTCTCTGTCGGTAGGTTAATCAAATCAGGCAAATCCATCGTTGTCGGTGGGAGCATCTATATTGCCATTAACTTTACACTTGGACTTATGATCGGAATTTTTTCCGGATTTCCGGTGGCGGAAACACTGATTGTTGCAGGAATAACCACAATTTCATCAAGTGCTATCGTAGCCAAGGTGCTCGTTGACTTGAGAAGGACAGCTAATCCGGAGACCGAAATGATACTCGGGATTATCATGTTTGAGGATGTATTCCTGGCCGTATATATCTCTATTCTGTCCGGTCTCGTATTAAGCGGATCTTCTTCGCTGGGTGGAGTATTGATATCTGCGGTTATTGCACTCGGGTTTATGCTGCTTGTCATTATTCTGGGCCGAAAAGCCGTGCCGCTTCTGAATCGGGCGCTGAATATACGGTCTAACGAATTATTTGCACTGGTTGTTTTTGCCGCATTGTTCCTGCTGGCAGGCTTCGCTGAAACGATTCATGTTGCGGAAGCCATCGGTGCACTGCTTGTCGGGCTTGTCCTGGCAGAGACAGAGCATCGTGAACGGATTGAGCATTTGATTTTGCCATTCCGCGATTTCTTTGGCGCTATATTCTTCTTTAGCTTCGGTTTAACGATCGTACCATCCGAGCTTGGTGGAGCTGTATGGTTATCGTTGATCGCCGTTGTCATCACGCTGTTGGGTAACTTTATTGCAGGTATGCTTGCCGGACGCAGTGCCGGATTGTCTTCCAAAGCGTCCTCCAATATCGGTCTGACGATTGTCTCCCGCGGGGAATTTTCCATTATTCTCGCCAATATGGGTAAAGGCGGGCTAGCTGCTTTCATTCAACCGTTTGCAGCCTTGTATGTGCTCATTCTTGCCATACTCGGACCATTGCTGACCAAGGAATCCAAGCATGTTTACAACTTCTTGAACAAAATATTTAAATTTAAAGACCATAAGGAGAAGAAATAGGTTAAACCGAAGCTAAAGGATGAAAGTCTTGGCGGATAAAGGAGGGTACATTGCCTATGGTTCAAGTCCCGGTTCGTGTCACGAACGGTGCACAAGACGCCGCAAGCAAGGCAAGTACACCCAGAAGATTGATCATGGCTGCCATCGGAGGGCTGATTGCGGCGTTCGGCTTAGATCTGTTTCTTGTACCTAGCGGAATCATTGCAGGCGGTGTGACAGGAATTTCAGCACTCGCTTCGCATCTGACAGGGCTTCATACAGGCATGTTTCTATTTGCACTCAATTTACCTTTGCTCCTGCTTGTTTATTACAAGTCCAATCGGGAAAAAGCCATTGCGGCAACGATCGGGCTGCTGACCTTTTCCATATGCTCGATCCTGTTCTTCCCGATGCCTGCTCTACTGGACAGCAAGATCGGGAGTGCAGGCATTGGCGGCATTTTCCTTGGGCTTGGCATCGGGATCTGCCTTCGTTACGGGGTTGTCCTCGATACCCTTCAATTACCCAAGATGCCGCAGCAGCTATCCCATCTGCTGACCCGGTTGAAGCTGCCCCACAACCATATCTTTATCAATATCATGGTACTGACATTGGCAGGGCTGCTTCTTGGCTGGGAACATGCGATGTATTCTGCCATCGCATGCCTGATGGCGCTGGAGACGGGTCGCATTACGACCTCCCGTCTTCCGCTTAAACGGGAGGTTCGGATTGATAGTACGAGTGAAGCAGAGATCAAACACAGTATGAAAGCCATCATGGGATATGAACCCCAAACGGAGAGTTTGAATGAAGATACAGGATTTGAGAACAACTCATTAGAATCCTCCCGGCTTGTCTACCGGGTTCATATTCTGGAGATGCCCAGACTAAAAGCGATCGTGAGAAGCCTTGATCCGAATGCGGAGATTACCATCATTCAGAAGTAAGTGTTCTCTCTTCCATGGAAACAGGTAGGCTAAGGGTTTGCCCTAGTAAGCCTGTTTTTAGATATCAGAGAGTGTAAACTCCGAAGTTTAGGCCTTCCTGATATCACAAGAAAAACATCCCTAACCGCGGTCAGTCTTCTGAGAAAATACGTCGATAGACGTTTTTCTTATGAATTTCGTTATTTGCGAAACTGCTGGATCAGAAACAAAATCAAGGAGCCCACCACGCTGATGACTAAGCAGGTTACAATCGGAAAATAGATTTTGACATTGGGCTTATCCACAACGATGTCGCCTGGCAGCCTGCCGACAAATCGGCCAATGACAGGCCATAGCAGCCCAATCACGATCAGGGCGCCCCCTATCCATAACAGTGCCCTTGTTACAGGATGCAAACTATTTCACCTCATTCATCAAATCAATTCATCATACGAAAGGTTTCCTTGTATCATAATGGATTTGATGGACTCGCCGCAAGGTACGCGCCTCGACTTCGACTGTGTTCTAGCCTTTCACTGCTCCGGCCGTCATCCCGTCGATAAAATACTTCTGGAAGCCCATAAACAAGATGAAGATCGGAATAATCGAGAAAAAGGAGCCCACAATCAACAAATCATAGTTGTTCCCGTAAGGGGTCAGCAGTGTCTTCAAGCCAATCGGAAGGGTATATTTGCTGTCATCGCTGAGTACCATGAACGGCCACAGGAAGTTGTTCCAGCTGTTCATCCCGTTCAGGATCGCCATGGCTGCGAAGGATGGCTTCATCATAAGCAGGATCAACCGCACATAGATCCCGTATTCCGTAGCACCGTCCACCCGCCCTGCCGCAATCATTTCTTTTGGAATCCCTCTTAAATACTGCCTGAAGAAGAAGATCGTAGCCGCGCTTGCAATCCCCGGCAGCACAATGGCCGAGTATGAGTTCATAAGGCCGAGATTGTAAGTCAGCGAATACAGTGGAAGAAGAAGAATTTCAAAAGGAACCATCATGATGAGCAGCACGCATATAAACAGGAAATTCTTGCCGATGAAATCATAAGCTGCAAAACCATACGCAACGGTTGCGCTCACCAGCAAAGTTAATGTAACCTGTACCACCGTAAGCAGCAAGGAGTTGAAAAACCACATAAAATAAGAATGATTCCCTGTAAACAGATACGTGAAATTGTCCAGGTTCATTACCGACAGATCGAATTTTAAATTCAGGCCATAACGAATCAAGTCCTCACCGGGCTTAAAGGACGCGATGGTAACGGCGTAAAGGGTACCAGGATCAGAAAACACAGTGCGGAGAACAAAATCAAGAGGATCACTTTGATCAGTGTTTCTCTTCTCATCCTCAATCCTCCTTCTTGAACATTCCTGAGAGTTTCAGCTGCGTCAGATTAATGATCATGGTAATGGCCAGAAGCACAATCCCCACAGCGGCCGCATACCCCAGATTGTTCTTCTCGATGCCTTGACGGTACAGGTAACCGACAATCGTAAGGCCGATATTTTTGGGAGAATTGTTGCCGTTCCACAGCATCATACTCTCAATAAACATAGCCAGCCCTGCATAAATGCTGATCGTTAATACATAAATCGTGGTCGGTTTCAATAATGGCATCGTGATTTTGGTAAACTTCTGAAAGGCCGAAGCCCCGTCGATGGATGCCGCCTCATAATAGTCATCCGGGATGTTCTTGAGTCCGGATAAAAATACAGCATATTAACCCCCGTCCACCGCCATGTGGCCAGAGCCACCAAAGCAATGAAGCAGTAACCTGTCCCTTCAGAAACTTCACCGGATCCACCCCGAACCAGCCCAATATGCTGTTGATGAGCGACCCTTCCATCTCTCCAAACATCAGCCGGAAGATAGTACCCGCCACAACAACCGACGTCAGTGCCGGAAAGAAAAAGACGATTTGAAAAACTCTCTTCCCCACATAAACTTGTTGTTGATCAGCACGGCAAACAGCATCGGAAACGGAATCAGAATAAGGAGTGTCAGCAGCATGTAAATCGCACTGTTCATGACCGCCTTCAGAAAAATGCCGTCCCCCATTGCTTCTCGTAATTAGCCAAGCCGATCCAATCGGCTTCCTGACCCAGCTGGATCTTCTGAAAGCTCATGCCAAATGAGCTGCCTAACGGAAGTACCCAGAACACAAGGAAAACCAGAATAAACGGCAGCACAAAAACATAAGGAGCAACCTTTTGAGAGTACAGAAATTTTTTAATCATCACTTTACTCCTTTGATAAGAGCCGCCCATCGTATGAGCAGCCCTTCGTTATGGTTACCGATGAGCCGGAATCATTTTAATTCCTGTTCGATTTGCTTCTGGGCATCGTTCAAAGCTTCTGTAATGTCCTTGCCATCCTCAAAAATCTCATTAAATGTCGTTGTGCACAGGACGTTGTTGATGGTGGGCGAAGCGGAGGTCGATTTGATTAACCGGATCTCATCCCGGATCTCATTCAGAACATCAAACGGGTTGTTCACAAAATATTGGACAAACTGATTCTCAGGGTTGTGCGTGACATCCTTCATATCCCAGACATCCATATTGACCGGATCAAACCCAAGCGTGTTCCATATCTCTTTGTTGGCATCCAGCGACAATTTGGCAAACGCCAGGAAGTCTTTCGCCAGTTGAACATCCTTTGCGGTCTTGGTAACAACGGTACGGTTCCGCCGCCGCCAACGGATCTTGGCATGCCTTCTTCAATTACCGGGATCGGTGCGATCGCTATTTTTCCTGATAAATCGGACATGTAGTTGGTGTATCTGGACATTTGCCACAGCGGCATGAAGGCGGTAGCATAATTCCCTGCATTAAACTCGCCATAAGCCTCTTCCGTATCAGGCTGACCATAGGCGATAGTCGCAATGGCATTGCTGTCCTGCAGATCCTTGAGCAGCGTCATAGCCTTGATCATGGGCTCCGAATTCACGACCGGATTGCCGGAATCGTCGGTGAGGTCGACCCCTTGCTGCGCCAACAGCATGGATGCCTGCCAGGCTGCACTTGTATCCGCCGTTCCCATATATTTGCTTAGGTTTTTCATAGACCTGGATGCTTACCTGCTTGAAGTCCTCCCAGGTCACGATATCCTGATAGTTAACACCAGCCTCCTCCAGGATTTCGGTATTATAGAAGGCCACGGAGGCTCCAACATGAGTTGGGACGCCGTAATTCACGCCATCCTTGCTGTAGAGATCAATCCGGGATTTGACGATGGTATCTCGGTATGGATCAATAACGTCATTGAGCGCTTCCAGCTGCGGAGTTCCAGCTAGAAAATCCGGGAATTTGCCTAACTCGATATCGGCAATATCAGGGGCACCCGTGCCGGACTGAACCGCGATGGATAGTTTATTGTGCATGTCGTCATATGGCATGACCGTCACGTTCAGCTTAATCTGGCGATCCGGATTCTCGGCGTTCCATTTGCCCAGCATCTTCTCAAAATGCTGTCCGTGCAGCTCAACGAATGTCCAATAGGAAAGCTCCGTGGCGCTTTCTCCCGCCCCTCCGTCCAGAACCGAGGTTTCTCCCCTGCATTGTTCGCTTTACCGCATCCCCACAGGAACAGCGTCATGCCTAACACCATAAGCACCATTATCCATTTTTTCCTCATCATACGGGACCTCCCTCAATTTTCATTCCTATATCCTCTACACTCGAAAACAGTACTTCAGCCTTTAGTTCTTCAGTCTTCAGATCTTCAATACTTTAGTTCTTCAATACTTCAGCTCTTCAGTACTTCTGTATCCTGCTGAATAGAAAGCGCTTTCATATTGTGTGTAATTTGATATGATTTTGAGAGATGGAGCAGCCCTTGGGACCGCTCCATAAGTTAACTCAGGCCTTTTTCAAACGAATAACATTCCAGGATGCCTTGGCAAGTCGTGCCGTCACATGTCCGCTGTCAAGTTTGGCTTCTCCCCGGTTGTGGGGTTTTACCGTCTCCTCCGACGCGGTATTCACGGCCTTGAGGTCGTCATGCTCCATTACGATATGCTCGATAAGTAGGTATCCTTCAAAGCTGCGCACATCGCATTCGAGGTCCAATGCTTCCTCCAGATGACGGTTCACGGCAAAGATCGTAATCTCTTCGTCGGCTTCGTTATGAACAACCGCACTATCCAGGTACGGAACATCGGTAAAGTCCTTGGAATCATACTTCGGCGAGTCGACAATCGGCAGCAGCGATACACCCCGGCCATACTTCGAAACGTGAAGATATGGATAAAATATCGTCTGCTTCCAGGCGCGTCCCCCATTCTCTGTCATGATCGGGGCAATCACGTTCACTAGCTGCGCCAGACAAGCCATCTTCACCCGGTCTGCATGACGCAGGAACGTAATGAGCATGCTGCCCACCAGAATGGCGTCCTCGAAATTGTACACATCCTCCAGCTGAGGCGGAGCCACGCTCCAAGGATCGATCTGCCTGTCTGCATCGTTGGAATGATACCAAACATTCCATTCATCGAAGCTGAGGTACATCGTCTTTTTGCTGCGTTTCTTGGCCTTGATATAGTCGCAAGTGGACTTGACCGTATGGATAAAGTGATCCATATCCAGCGTAAGCGCCAGGTAATTGGCTGTATCGTTGTCGCGGTTACCGTAATACTGATGCAGGGATATGTAGTCCACCGCCTCATACGTATGATCCAGCGTTGCGGCTTCCCATTCAGGGAATGTTGGCATGCCGGTGCTTGAGCTGCCGCACGAAACCAGTTCAATCGAGGGATCAACCAGCCGCATCGCTTTTGCCGTCTCCAGTGCAAGCCTGCCATATTCCGCAGAGGTTTTGTGTCCAATCTGCCATGGTCCGTCCATCTCGTTGCCAAGGCACCACGTTTTGATCTTGTGGGGCTGTTTATAGCCGTGACTGCGGCGCAGATCGCTCCAATATGTACCTCCAGGATGGTTCGTGTACTCCAGCAAATTTCTGGCGGCATCAATACCCCGGGTGCCCAAATTCACAGCCATCATGACCTCCGAGCCAACCTCCTTGGCCCAGGAAATAAACTCGTTCGTGCCTACCTCGTTCGGTTCCAGCGTCCGCCAGGCAAGCTCCAGCCGTTTCGGCCGCTCGGTCACGGGTCCTACTCCATCCTCCCAGTTGTAACCGGAGACAAAGTTCCCGCCGGGGTACCTGATAATGGGGACATTCAGTTCCTTAATCAATTCCTTCACGTCACTTCGAAAGCCCCCTGCATCCGCCGTCTCATGACCGGGCTCGTAAATCCCTCCATACACAGCACGACCAAGGTGCTCAATGAATGAACCATAAATGCGGTTATCAACTTGCGCGATTCGAAACGACTTATCCACGATCATCCGTGCCTTCATTTTCTCAGCTGCCAAGTCCTTCACCTTCCGTTAAAATAATTATGAAACATTTTAAATAAACCTGAATGAATTCGTTTTCAGATATAAAATATCATATGAGGAGTGCTATGTAAATATACAAATATAAAATGATTTATATAAATAAATAATAAATGAATTTTCAGTAGAGAATTTAGTTTATTTTTGTCGAAATTCGCTTATTTTGTTGATATCCATGCTTTTTATTTTGATATAAACCTCAAATAAAAGAAGTGTCTGCTATCAAAATGATCTTTTTCTTCACAAGATTCTCGAAGATTTGGAACACATCTTTATTTCGCGCTGATGTTGATTTATAATTATTTGAAATAAACATCATTCCCTGTACACATCGTTATTTAATCCCTTAATCGGAAGAAGGTTCGAGATAAAATGATCTACATTAAAGATTTAATGAGCGGGCTTGATATCTTTAAAGCCCTTAGCTCCGAAATTCGCATTCAAATTCTGGAGCTGCTGGCCAAGAACCAAAGCTTGAACCTGAACGATCTGGCAAATAGGCTGAACCTCAGCAACGGTGCCATCACCATGCATATCAAGAAATTGGAGGAGAGCGGTCTGATCGAGATCAACACCACAGGCGGGAAGCACGGCATACAGAAGATTTGTTACTTGAATAAAGACACACTGATGGTTGATCTTCGCAGCAAGGACATTGATAATTTGTACGAGGTGGAGATTCAGGTTGGGCATTACAGCGACTACCAAGTCATTCCGACCTGTGGATTAGCCACCAAGGACAGTATCATCGGGGATTTTGACGATCCACGCTATTTCGCAGATCCGGAGCGGATTCATTCGGAAATCATCTGGCTTACCGAAGGTTTCCTAGAATACCGGATTCCGAATTATTTGAAGTCGAACCAGTCATTCCGCGAGATCCAATTCTCGTTGGAGCTCGGTTCTGAGGCTCCGGGATATTGCGATAACTATCCATCGGATATTTTCTTTTATGTCAACGGCATCGAGATTGGCAACTGGACAAGTCCCGGTGATTTCGGCGACAAACGCGGCACCTTCAATCCCGAATGGTGGCCGCCCCATTTGAACCAGTACGGCATGCTGAAGCTAATCCGGATCAACAAGGAAGGCAGCTTCATCGATGGATGCCGCATTTCGGACGTAGGCCTGGACCAGATTCAACTGGATTACAAGAGCGAGCTCACCTTCCGGGTTGCTGTCAACGAACGATCGGTCAACAAGCGCGGCTTAACCATTTACGGCAAACATTTCGGCAACTACAGCCAGGACCTGCTGGCGCGCGTCCTGTATGATGTGAAGGAAGAGTAAGGGTACATGATGGGGAAGTTCTGCGTAGGCAGCTTCTACTCAACATCGGACATATGAACAAAACAGCTGGATGCAGGGAAACCCTGCTCCAGCTGTTTTTCTGCCGAGGGTGGCTGACCTCTGGCGAGGGCGGCTGACTCTGCTGTAGGTGGCTGACCTCTGGCGAGGGCGATTCCACTACTGCAGATTGCCGACCTCTGAGAGGGCCGCTGGCATCTGCTGTAGGTGGCTCTGACCTCTGGCGAGGAGATTACCACTACTGCAGATTGCCGACCTCTGAGAGGGTCGCTGGCATCTGCTGCTGGTGGCCGACCTCTGGCGAGGGCGATTGCCACTACTGCTGGTGGCCGACCTCTGGCGAGGGCGATTGCCACTACTGCTGGTGGTAGGCCTCTGACGAGGGCGATTGCCACTACTGCAGATGGCTGACCTCTGGCGAGGGCGATGGACTCTGCTGCAGATTGCTTACCTCTGACGAGGGCGATTGCCACTACTGCAGATGGCTGACCTCTGGCGAGAGCGGCTGACTCTGCTGCAACTCGTGGATTTCTCAGGGCTAACGCACTGAGAATCCGTTATTCACGCCAAATGGCGTTATTTAGAAAACTAACGGACACGAAAGTCGTTAATCTGTAGAAATTGCCGGAAATCAAACTGATTTTGTGATAATAAGGACTCCTGAGTCCGTTAAACTCGAAATCGGAGTCGATTACGAAGAATAAGAGCAATGGAGTCCGTTAACGCGCCGGGGGACGCAAAGAGAACGCAAAGAGCGAGCTAACAAGGATCCTTGAACAGCACGCGAGCGATCGAGCCTCCTTCATCGGTCTATGACTTTCTGGAGGAGGATAATATGGTGCAAACAGTGACAGGTAGAACAGTAAAATAAGGAGTATGACTAGAGGAACAGTCACAGAAAGACAGCCACAGGATGAACAACACTGGAGGGAACATAACTGAAGGAAAAGTGGCATAAGGAATAGTTACTGAAGGAACAGTTGAGGAACACGGGAGGGATAGAACACCTATAGGAGGAGCAACCACAAGTCATCAACCACAAGTCGAACTGCCTCAATTCGAACAACCACATGTCAAACTGCCTCGAGTCATACAAAACTCAAGTCGAACAATCACGAGAGTAACTGTATGATAGTATAAGAGCGTCTAAACAGAACAAAAAGGGGCATCCACTAGAATTCAGATCTTTTGGACGCCCCACCTCATTAACCAAACAAACGATCTCTCATATATGGTCGCCAGCATCGAGCCTGCCCTTGACCACGCGCCGTGCGCAGTGGGAAGTTGCATCACCACGCGCAATGTGCGTACAGGGAGCCCCGTCTGCACCAATTCACACCGTATGTACAGGGAACCGTGCATACAGGAAGCCGTGCATGCAGGAAGCCGTGTGCACCATGAACACACACGCACAGGGAACTGTACGCACCTCACACAAAATGCAAACGAACAGCCAATCCCATTCGCAAGTTATACTCAGTCCAGTTAATTTCAGTACCTGTAGTCACCAGTCAATCATCCACTATCATGTTATCTCCCTATCGACTTGCCCCAACTTTTGCCTCATTCAAAGTCCTTAAAATAGTATGGCGGTCACGGAGCGCGTGCGCCTCCTTCAAGCTCTGATGAAACAGCTCCTCATCGATTCCAAGCTCCTGGAGGCTTGAAGGTCCTCCAGCCTGCTGCAGTAAGATAGCAAGCTCTTCCTTCGCTGGAACCTTTCGCAGCCATTCCTGAACCGACGTTCGGTACTGCTCCCAATCTGTAGGCTCGGCATACGGATAAACTCCGTGATCTGCCGCATCATGATAAAGGCTTGCAATCTCGCTGCAAGCCACCCCCACCTTGGCACCATGAAGGAGCGCGCGCTTGCCCAGGCGCAAATACGCCATCTCCCAATAATGGGACAGATGATGCTCCGCCCCTGAGGCGGGATGGGACTGTCCGAACAGCAGCATCGCGATGCCGGATTCAATCAAGGCCGTCATCAGAATGCGGATGCCTTCCTCCGTGCCATCGCCGATGGCCTGCACATGCTTGACGCAAGCCTCCAGCGCCTGTTCTGTAATGGCGGCCACTCCTTCATCATAGGGCTCGCCTGCCGTGGTAGAAGAGAATTTCCAATCCAGCAGCGATGTATATTTGCCAAGCATATCGCCAAAAAGCGGCAACCAGCGGCTGGGGTGCCTTAACAAGTATATCCAGGTCAGCGAATATGGCGAGGGGAGCTGTAGCCGCAAAGGTCTGCTTGATTCCCGGACTACAATCGGCGCGCCTGCTGAAGTAAAACCATCCACAGAAGGAGCCGTAGGTACCGAAATGAACGGCTTAGGTCCGGTGAGCTACAAAGCGGGTAATATCATGAATCGTGCCAGATCCCACAGCGATCAGGCATCCTGTCCGCTCCGGCTCCACTTCAATAAGCAGCTGCATCAGCGAGCGCTCATCCGCCACAACGTCTCCTTGCTCATCGGGCTTGATCAGACACAGCCGGGAATTCACACCTGCTGCTTCCAGGCAGTTCATCAACGTTTGTCCAGCAGCTTCATATGTGTTCGTATCCGCTACCAAGATAGGTGACTGAAGACCCTGCCGAATCAGATACAGAGGCACATCAAGAATAACTCCCCGCTCAAGCGCCATATCATCAAGACCACGGAACGTTGGCTGGACTTCCTTCATCTGACTCATCAAACGTTTTGCGTAGTTCAGAGATTCCGTCATGCAGTTCCTCCCCTTCATTCTATCCATGTATGATCCTTGCCAATTTCTCTCGATCTATTCCCATCCTGACAGCAGAGCTGACCTTGCGAAGCTATAACGCGATAGCCATCCCCGGTATCCCACGCTCAACCCTTCCAGCTGTTTCTACCTGCCTATGGTTTATTCAGCCGACTGCTTAATCCGCTTCAGCCGTTTCATCACGTCATTTTCGCCCCGTCCAAAATAATCATGCAGCTTGCTGTACTCCCGATACAGCTGCTCGTACACTTCCACATGCTCCGGAATCGGTTTAAAGGTTTCTTCCTTCACCCGAGCCATCTTCGCGGCAGCATCGATAATCGAATCATATCCGCCCTGTGCCTGACCCGCAGCGACAGCGGCAAACATGGCAGCCCCGAGCGTAGGTGTCTGCTTGGAGTCGGCCACCACAATTTCACGGTTGGTGACATCGGCATAGATTTGCATTAAAGGTGGTTCTTCTGCGGCAGTCCGCCGCAGGCATAGAGGACGTCCATCACGCCATTCTCGTGAAAGGCGTCCACGATTTTGCGTGTACCAAACGCCGTTGCTTCCAGCAAGGCACGGTAGATTTCCTGCGGCTTCGTCAGCAGAGTCATCCCTAATATCAGCCCGGTCAGGTCTGTATCCACCAGCACCGAACGGTTGCCATTCCACCAGTCCAGCGCGAGCAGACCGGTTTGGCCCGGCTTGTAGGCAGCCGCTTCCCGCTCCAGCCACTGGTGAATGCCGATTCCGTCTGCAGCCGCAGCTTCTGTTACATACGCGGGAAGCGCTTCCTCAACGTACCATTCAAAAATATCGCCGACGGCCGATTGTCCCGCTTCATAACCGTACAATCCCGGGATAATGCCGTCTTCCACGACCCCGCACATCCCCTCAACCCGCTTCTCTTCGGTACCGAGGATCATATGACAGATCGACGTTCCCATCGCCATGACCAGCTTGCCTGGAGTAACCACACCGACAGCCGGAACCGCCGCATGAGCGTCAACGTTGCCCACTGCAACAGCGATACCGGGGTTAAACCCATCACCTCGGCCATGGTTTCTGTAAGTCCACCCGCTCGGCTCCCAAGGGGTCTGACCTCGCCCCGGAGCTTGGTTTCCGCCAGATTCTCCAATCTCGGATCCAGTGCTTTAAAGTAGGCCTTGCTTGGGTATCCATCCTGCTTATGCCATATCGCCTTGTAACCAGCCGTACAGCTGTTTCGGACCATATTGCCAGTCATTTGGGAAATGACCCAATCCGTCGCTTCCAGAAACATATCCGCACGTTCATATATAGTAAGCGCTTCATCGAGAATTTGCCATACCTTAGCCATCATCCACTCGGAGGAGATCTTCCCGCCGTAACGCGGCAAAAGGATTCTCCGCGCTCAGCGGCAATGGCGTTGATCTTGTCAGCTTCGGGCTGCGCGGCATGATGCTTCCACAGCTTCACCCAGCTGTGCGGCTGATCCGCCAGCTCCGGGTGGAAGCAGAGCGGCTCGCCAAGCTCGTCAATAGCAGCATCGTGCATGCCGTAAAATCAATGCCGATGCCAATCACATCCGCCGGATCAATACCGGATTGTTCAATGACAGCAGGCACGGAGACCTTCAGAACCTCCAGATAATCCCCGGATGCTGAAGCGCCCAGTCATACTCAAGTTTCTGTCTGGAACCCGGCAAAAACTCATCGATGACATGATGCCGATATGGCGTAACATGATCCGCGACTTCCTGCCCGTCTGCCAGATTAACCAATACCGCACGTCCGGACTGCGTCCCGTAATCGACGCCAATGGTATACTTTTTCCCCATCTCATTTCCCCCACAGATGAAATCATGAATGATGATGACCATGACAAATTTTACTTTTGACCGTAATAGGCATTAATCCCATGCTTCCGCAAAAAGTGACGATCCAGCAAATTCTGATCCATCGGTTCAATAGCAGGGTTGATTTGCTGCATGCGAGCCGCAATCTTCGCGCACTCTTCCAGAACCACTGCATTATGCACCGCATTATGGGCATCCTTGCCCCATACAAACGGCGCATGAGAATGGACAAGCACGCCGGGCACCCGATTCGGATCCAGATCCGCGAAACGCTCCACGATGACGTTGCCCGTCTCCCGTTCGTAAGCCCCTTCGATCTCTTCACGGGTCATGGGACGCGTAACCGGAATCTCCCCGTAAAAATAGTCGGCGTGCGTTGTTCCATAGGCAGGAAGCGCGCGTCCGGCTTGGGCCCAGCTCGTTCCCCATGGCGAGTGGGTGTGCACAATCCCGCCAATCTCTTTAAAATTCTGATAGAGCACCAGATGAGTCGGCGTATCGGAGGAAGGCCGTAAATCGCCTTCAACTACGTTTCCCTTCAGATCGAGCACGACCATGTCATCGATTGTCAGCTCTTCATAAGGCACGCCGCTGGGTTTAATAACAAACATCCCGCGTTCCCGATCAATGCCGCTTACATTCCCCATGTAAATGTGACAAGTCCGTACTTCGGAAGCTCCAGATTTGCCTCCAGCACCTGCTGCTTTAAATTCTCCAACATGAACAATCTCTCCTCTCTATATTTGAAAAATATAGTTGTACGTACAAGTTGGCATGCAGGGGTCCGTCTTTCCGGACCTCAAATCTTCTATAATGACCTACTGTTTTTTCACTGATTCTCTCTCCACCAGCTCAGGCTCATAAATCGTATCGGAAATTTCCGTTTGATTCTCGATCATACTGATCAATTGTCTCGCGGCAGTGATCCCCATCTCCGTCTTTGGATGAGTCATCGTTGTCAGCTTCACACCGGAAGCAATCGCAAGTGTCGAATCATCGAAGCCGACCATGGATACATCCTGTGGAACCTGTAGTCCGCATTGCCCCGCGGCCTCCACCAGAGACACGGCCAGCTCATCGTTGTAACATACGAGCCCTGTCGGGCGCTGCTCATCCGGCTGCTTCAGCAGTTGTACGGCCTGATCGTAAGGAAGCTCCCCTTCTGCTCGGTTGTGTAGGTAACCACCCGCTCCGGCGATACGGGAATGCCCGCCTCTCGATGTGCCCGCAAGAAGCCTTTTAGCCGATTCACGCCCTGAAGATCGTCCCGCTTGAAAAACCCGGCAATCGCCGTGTGTCCGTTCTCGATCAAATGGCACGCTGCCTTGTAACCGCCTAACTCATCATCAAGCTTGAGGCAAGGACAATCCAGCTCCCGATACTTCTCGTTAATCATCAGAAACGGAATTCCCTTCTCCTGCAAGGATAAGAAATACGACAGGTTTGGATTGCCTTCCGCACTCTTGGTCGGTTCAATAATCAGCCCGCTAAGCGGCTGGCTGGTCATAAGCTGAAGGCTGTCCATCTCCTTATCCTTGTTATTATCCGTGCTGGAGAGCAGCAGGCGATATCCCTTGCTTCGCAGCTCGGCTTCGGCTCCCCGGACAATATGCGGAAAGATGTAATCCGAGATGTACGTCGTAATGATCCCGATCGTCTTGACCTGCTCGCTCTCCCGGCGCTCCGGATTTCTTGCAAACGTTCCTTTGCCCTGTATCCGTTCCAGCCAACCTTCCTTCTCAAGCTCGCCGAAGGTCTGGCGTACCGTCTGTTACTTACGCCGAACTGATCCGCAATTTCATGCTCCGAAGGGACCTGTTTACCCGCCTGAAGCCCGATTCAAACCAGGAGAGCAGTTCGTTTTTAATACAATATATTTGGGTATCCGTCTATTATTCATCATTCACCTCTAGCCTCACGCACTCATTATGTTAGGATTTGGAGTAATCCCAAGTTATCTCGCTATTGTAACACAGGCCAGGCGAATGCCGACAGAACCAGTTACCGCAGGCGATAGGCCGCTTCGCTCCAGCGGAGCTCATTCTTAAACCGCTGCAAGGTGGTATCCTTGTCAATAATAACCGCTTCAATACCCGCCATATCGGCCCAATCGCTCAGATGCTCAGACGTCATTGCATAAGAGAGGACGGTGTGATGCGCCCCGCCAGCCAATATCCACGCTTCTGCAGACTCGCGAAGGGATGGCTGCGGCTTCCATAACACACGGGCCACGGGCAGCTTCGGCATCGGCTGCTCTACCTTGACGCCATCGACCACGTTCACGAGAAGTCTGAAGCGATGTCCGAGATCAATCAGTGAAGCGTTGACTGCCGGACCGTCCTGGCCGTTGAACACGAGACGGGCCGGGTCTCCCTTTCCTCCAATTCCGAGCGGATGAACCTCCAGCGTCGGCTGATCCAGGGCGATGGTCGGGCATACCTCCAGCATATGAGATCCAAGAATCATATGGTTTCCCGGCTCGAAGTGATAGGTGTAATCCTCCATGAAGGAAGTGCTTTTATTGCCCGCAAGGACCTTGAGTACGCGCGTCAAAGCCGCTGTCTTCCAGTCCCCTTCGCCGCCGAAGCCGTAGCCGGATTCCATCAGCCGTTGAACGGCCAGTCCCGGAAGCTGCTTCATGCCGTGCAGATCCTCAAAGGTCGTCGTAAATGCGCCAAACCCGCCCTCTTCCAGGAAACGGCGCAGTGCAATCTCGATCCGGGCTTGATACGCAATGGAATCACGCATATGCCCCTCGCTAAGCCCTTCTTTTGCTATCGAATACCGCTCTGCATATTCATTCAGGAGCGCCTTTACATCCTCATCTCCCACTTCATTCATGGATTGCACAAGATCGCCAATGCCGTAACCGTTGACGGACCAGCCAAGCTTAATTTGGGCCTCCACCTTATCTCCTTCGGTTACCGCGACCTGGCGCATATTGTCACCGAAACGCGCCACTTTCAGCCTGCGGCTTTCGGCATAAGCCGCGGCCGTCCGCATCCAGTAAGCGATGCTGTCACGAACTTCCCCATCTTCCCAATGACCCACAACCACCTTGCGGGCAATGCCGAGACGGGCACCGATATGACCATATTCACGATCACCGTGGGCGGACTGGTTCAAGTTCATAAAGTCCATGTCAATCGATTCCCAAGGAATATCCCGGTTGAATTGGGTATGGAAATGAAGGAGCGGCTTTTGAAGTTGGGATAGGCCTGCAATCCACATCTTGGCCGGAGAGAACGTGTGCATCCAGGTCATTATGCCTGCACAGGACTCATCGTTGTTGGCCTCCAGAATCAGATTGTATATTTCATCCGGTGTCGTTACGATCGGTTTGAACAGAATAGGGTACGAAAATACAGGATCTTTCCCCATCTCCGTTGCCACAATGCGGGAATGCTCAGCTACCTGCTCCAGCGTTTCAGGACCATACAAGTGCTGGCTTCCGGTAACAAACCAAAAAGAATGCGGTTTCAATTTCATGATTAGAACGCCTCCTGAATGAATGCTTTGTCACTATCTTGTACATACCTATGATTAAATTATTTGTTTTATGATAAATTGTACGTACAAGTAGAATCACTCACATTCTACCCCCGCTCCTGAAAAATAGCAAGACGAAAATAAAAAAGAACTGTCCCATAGGCTGAAAATGCTTACCTATATGACAGCCCCTGCTCCCTCCCTCAAACTGCATGTTCCCGGTCGCGATAACCTAAGATTCAAGCAGCTCTATACCGTCAAATAATGCTCGAACTGCTCCATGTCAATGGCATCTTGAACGCCTTCGGCTACAACCGTGCCTTTATCCATGACATAAATATAATCCGCTACGCTCCGCACAAACTCGATGCTCTGCTCCACCAGGATAACCGACGTTTCTCCTTTGGCTTTGATCCCGCGGATCACGTCTTGAATTTCCTCCACGATGGACGGCTGAATGCCCTCCGTCGGCTCGTCAAGCAGCAGCACCTTGGGCCGAGAGGCCAGCGCCCTGGCAAAGGCGAGCTGCTGCTGCTGTCCGCCGCTCAAATCTCCGCCCTGACGATGGTACATTTGCGGCAGTACGGGAAACAAGGCTAACACATCCTCCGGAAAAACCTTGCTCCTGGGCACGCATGGCTCAAGCCCGAGCAGCAAATTCTCTTTCACGGTGAGCTGAGGGAATATCTCGCGCCCCTGCGGGACATACCCGATGCCTCCACGCGCTCTTTTGACAGAATCCCAGTGGTAACCTCCTGTTCTCCCAGACTCATCCGCCCCTGACGGATCTTCAGCTGTCCGGTTAAAGTGCGCATAAGCGTAGTCTTTCCAACGCCGTTGCGTCCGATCAGACATACAACCTTCGCCGGGTCGACTACCATGGATACGCCGCGCAGGACGGCGCTCTCTCCATAACCCGATTCAATGCCCTGCAGCTTGAGCATTGGTCTCCTCCTTTTGCCCAGATACACCTCGGCAACCATCGGATCGCGCTGAATTTCCGCCATGGAGCCTTCCTTCAGCAGTTTCCCTTCATGCATCACCGTAACCTTCGCGGCAAAAGAACGAACGAAATCCATATCATGCTCAACCACAACAACGGAACATGCCTTGGCGATATCCTGAAGAAGCATTCCTGTCTTCATCGTCTCCTCATCCGTCATTCCGGCTAAGCTCATCCAGCAGCAGCAATCGCGGCTTCTGAAGCAGCAGCATGCCGATTTCCAGCCACTGCTTCTCCCCATGCGACAGAGAACCTGCCCGAACATGGAGCCGATCAGGAAGCCCGATCTGCTCCAGCACCTTCTTCATCTCGAACGTGGTGCATCGATTTCTCCTTACCTTAAGCGCCCGAAACACACTTCGATCGGGATCGAGTGTCAGCTCCAGATTCTCTTTAACACTCAAGTTTGCAAAAATCGAGGGTGCCTGGAATTTCCGCCCGACACCGAGACCTGCAATTTCATAATCCCGCTTTTTAGTAATGTCCAGGCCGTCCCCCAGCAGCACGCGTCCGGCAGCAGGCCTTGTCTTCCCGCAGATCACATCCAGCATCGTGGTTTTTCCAGCACCGTTTGGGCCGATAAGAAAATGCAGTTCATTCTTGCGAAGCGCCAGATTCATGCCGTTTACCGCCACGAACCCGCCAAAAGTCACCGTGATATCCTCTGCGGACAACACGATTGGTGAAATGCCGATTTCTCTCACTTCTCCACGGACTGGGACGGAAAAATCAACCTTCTTTGCGTACGGCTGCATGGACAGTACCTCCTCTTCGGGATAATGACGAAACCACCTTGCTCCATACTCCTACCAATCCTTTTGGCATCAACACAACCACAATGACAAACAAAGCGCCCAATACGAGCAGCCAGCCTTCCGGGTAGGCTTCGCTGATCCCGGTTTTGGCCGAATTCAGCAGCACTGTACCGATAATCGCGCCGATAAGGGTCCCCCTCCCGCCCAGAGCCACCCATAATACCATTTCAATGGACGGGACAATCCCCATCATGGAAGGGGATATAATGCCTACCTGAAGTACAAACAGCATTCCGGCAAGCCCGGCCAGACCGCCCGAGACGGCAAAAGCAAACGTCTTGTAACGGGAAGGGTCAAATCCGAGAAACCGCACCCGGTTCTCTCCATCCCTTGACGCTTCCAGCACCTGACCCACGCGGCTGCTCACAATCCTTCTGCACAGCACATATGCCCCTGCCAAAGCAGCCAGCGTGATGAAATACAATCCGATTTTGGTTGACGGCGTGTTCAGGTTAAAGCCCAGAATCGAAGGGTATCCCGTCAGTCCGTTCGTGCCCCCGTCCACTCCTGCTTGCCTACAAACAGCGTGACTACAATCATGACCAGAGCCTGGGTCAGAATCGTAAAGTACACGCCCACGATCCGGTTGCGGAACGTAAAGAAACCGAGAATCAAAGCGAGCAGCGCCGGAAGCAGCATCCCGAGTATCAGGGCAGCGGGAAACGACCGGAAGGGTTCCCAGAACCAGGGCAGTCCCTCCACACCGCTCCAGCTCATAAAATCGGGCAGGGACGTCCCGCTGGCCTCGAGCTTAAGATACATCGCCATAGCATAAGCGCCAAGTCCGAAGAACACGCCGTGTCCAAGACTTAGAATACCGCCATATCCCCAGATCAGATCAAGTCCGACCGCCAGAATCGCCAAAGCCAGAAATTTTGTCAACAACCCCAAGCGAAAAGGGGTCATGAACAAAGGAGCCATACACATGAGAAGCAGCAGAACACTCCACAGAATCCGTTTTGTCCGGCTGCCGGGATTTCCTGTCAACCATTTCAGCACCATACCATCCCCTCCTCTCTAATCCAGACTGCGCGTTCGAAGTGCAACAAGCCCGCGAGGCTTCCACTGCAGGAAAGCCACGATTAAGGCGAACACCAGCACTTTGCCGATGGAAGCCGAAGTGTAGGTCTCAAACAGCGTATTAAACATACCGATTCCCAGCGCCCCGGCAACCGTTCCGATCAATTTTCCAACACCGCCAAGCACGACCACCATAAAGGCATCCACGATGTAGTAGGTTCCAATAGACGGACCGATGGGTCCGAGCAGCGTCAATGCGCAGTAAGCAATACCCGCGATACCCGAGCCAATCGCGAACGTGAGACCATCCACACGCCGGGTTGAAATGCCAAGGCATCCCGCCATGTTCCGGTTCTGCATCACCGCTCTCATCCGCCTGCCCTGAACCGTTCGATAAATATAGAGATACATTGCCGTCAGCACCAAGGCCACCAATACAATAATGAACAACCGTTTATAAGGAAGCACGATGTTTGAAGTGATCGCAAGCCCTCCGTTCAGCCAGGATGGGCTGATTACGGCCACGTTCGGAGCGCCGAAGATGAACCTTGCGATCTGCTGCAGCATCATCCCGACACCCCATGTAGCCAGCAAACTGTCCAGCGGCCTTCCGTACAGGTGCCGAATCAGAATCATTTCAAGCAGCCAACCGATGAGGGCAGCAACCACAAAGGAAACCAGCAGCGCCGCTATGAAATAAGTATCAAACCAGGATTTCGGCATATACGCGGTAAACAAGCCCTGGGTGACATACGTGGAATAGGCGCCAATCATGATCAGCTCGCCATGGGCCATATTAATAACATTCATCAATCCGAACGTCACCGCCAAGCCAAGTGCAATCAATAATAAAATCGAGCTGACACTCAATCCGTTGAACACCTGCAGGATTGTCATTTCCATTTCGGGAGCCTCCTTTCACGAAAAGGCCCGGGAGCCTTTTCGTGCCTACTGCTTTATTCTCCGCTTAACCCCTTCGCCCAATCGTACGTTTTCAGATACGGATCGGGTTTAACAGGTTCTCCCGAGTTCCAGAGCTCTTTAAACTGACCATCTGCCTGCACTTCGCCAATGCGCACCGTTTTGTAGATGTGCTGATTGTCGCCGTCAATAGTGACTTTGCCTTCCGGTGCAGCAAACTCGATGCCTTTAGCCGCTTCCTTGACCTTGGCTACCTCTGTTGAACCTGCCTTCTCTACCGCAGCCTTCCATAAGTACACAGCGGTATATCCCGCTTCGATCGGATCGGCTGTAACCCGGTCGGAACCATACTTCGCTTTGTATTTATCAACAAAGGCTTTGTTCTCCGGCGTATCCGTAGACTGATAATAGTTCCAAGCTGCCAGATGCCCTCAAGAATGTCAGCGCCGATTCCGCGAATTTCCTCCTCCGCCACGCTTACGGACAACGTGGTCATATCCTTGGAAGTGATGCCCGCATCCTTCAGCTGCTTGAAGAATGCCACGTTACTGTCGCCATTCAGCGTGTTATAGACGATATCGGGTTTCGCCTCTTTGATCTTGGCAATAATCGTACTGAAATCGGTATGACCCAGCGGTGTATATTCCTCTCCCGCAAGCTCCTCCCTCTGCAGTCAGCTGTGCCTTGATAATTTTGTTGGCCGTCCTCGGGAACACATAATCCGATCCGAGCAGGAACATTTTGCTGCCCCGATTCTCAAGCAGCCAGGATACCGAAGGCACGATTTGCTGATTGGTTGTTGCACCTGTATAGAAAATGTTAGGGAAGATTCTAACCCTTCATATTGGACCGGATAAAATAAAAGACCGTTGTTTTGTTCGAAAACAGGGAGCATCGCTTTACGGCTGGCGGAGGTCCACCCTCCGAACACGGCGGCAACCTTATCCTGCTGCAGCAGTTTGCCCGCCTTCTCGGCGAAGGTCGGCCAATCCGAGGCACCGTCCTCGATCACAGGTTCGATCTGCTTGCCCAGCACACCGCCTGCCGCATTAATTTCTTCGATCGCAAGCATTTCGGCATCCTTGACGGATACCTCGCTGATCGCCATCGTTCCGCTTAGGGAGTGAAGAATGCCAACCTTGATTGAATCACCTTTGGCTTCGATTGGCGCGCTGCCGTTATCCGCTCCGGCGTTCGGAGCAGCTTCCTTTTCCGTAACACAGCCTGACATCAAAATGGCGCATAATACAAAAGAGGCCCATCCCTTTACAATTACGCTCTGTTTCTTCATACGCTCCCAACTCCCTTTTTCTGTTTCCGAACATTCTGTCTGCATCTTCTTATCTCTGTTCGTTAATCCACATTATAGTTGCCTTATATTTCTTGTGTCAATAATACTTACATAAATTTATTTCTTTTTTCATTTTTAGTAAAATCGTCGCAATTTTTCAATATTAAATGTTAATTAACATAACATAAAATCGAAATTACAAATCGAATAATCGTCAATTTTTAATTTATGTAATATATTATCACACAAAATAAAACAGCCTTTTCTTAAAAAGGCTGTGGTGTAGAGACTATCTATAAAGGTTGTTTATGTTTTTGACTATCGGATGGTCTTCCTGTTTGTAATTGAGATAGGTACCCGATCCGGATAATCCGTAATGATTCCGTCTACGTTAATCTGAAGCACATACGGGATTTGCAGCATATCCCTAATGGTCCAGACAAAGGTTTTCATCCCGGATTGATGGATCTTTTGAACTAATCCCTTGGTGACAAGCCTCATTGAGACATTCACGTATTCCGCGTAAGCCTTCATATCTTGCATTCGCTCCCTGGACAACTCGCCTGAACTGGTGATGACCACGCCAAGCGGAATATCTGGCATCAGTCTATGAAACCGGAGCAGCGCATCCGTGTCTGCCGACTGGACAACAACCATTTCCTTATATCGCTGAGGTCCGTTGGCACCCTTCATAACCTTTTTCAGCCCATCTGCAACCCCTTGCTCAATGCCTGGGTACAAATCAGGCGATTTCAATTCGATCAGCAGCCCGATTCGTCCCCCGAAATGCTCAAGCACCTCCGACAGTGTCGGAATCAATTCTCCTTTGTATTCCGATCCGTACCATGAGTAAGCATCCAGCTGCCGCAGCTCCTGAAAGGTTAAATCCCCACATTTCCTTGACCGTTCGTCGTCCGATCAACCGTCGTATCGTGGATGACCACCATTTCTCCGTCCTTGCTCATCTGGACGTCCAGCTCCAACATGTCTGCTCCCATATCAAAAGCTTTGGCAAAGGAGGCCATCGTATTTTCAGGAGCGGCGCCCGACGCCCCCGATGAGCGATATTGATCCAGGACTGATTGGCGTCACCCTCGGACCCGATCCAGGCTGCCTGTTCTCTTATGTCATGCAAAGGATAATTCGGCACATCGGCAGATATTCGGAAACCTAAGCAACCATGAGCGCGGCCGTCATGATAACGATCATTTTTTCATATGCTATCAATCTCCTATTGGATCGAACCCTGCTGATTCATAATAGATGCCTAACTCAGACTCACGCTGAACCAGCTTTCGTTATCACTTCTGATGCTAATTCTTCCCTATACAGCCGAATTTCAGTCAGCCCGACTTCCCTTACAGATAGATCGTGCAGAGCCTGGAGGGAATCATTTTTGTGCATTTTATATTTTTGGTATTGTAATATGAACGTAAATGGAGTAATTTGTACTTATATGAACATTATTTGATTTATTTACAATAGAATAACGAGGAGATGAATGATAATGGAAAGACGTTATGCCTCACACCCTAATGAAGTGAAACAATTTGACACGGACCGACTCCGCAAGGAATTCCATATTCCCGCCCTGTTCACACCTGACAAGCTGGAACTTGTCCTTACCCATGAAGACCGTTTGATTATTGGCGGTGCTGCTCCGGTTCGGGAACCCATCACACTGGAAACCGACCTTAAAGAGCTGGGCGTTTCCTCTTTCCTGGAGCGTCGTGAGCTTGGCATTATTAATATTGGCGAACATGGAACCGTACGGGTGGACGGCACGGAGCACGAACTCAGTAACAAAGAATGTCTCTACGTTGGCATGGGGGCGGAAGAAGTCATTTTCACAAGCTCGGATCCTGAACATCCTGCCAAATTCTATTTGAACTCGGCTCCGGCGCATCAAACCTTCCCGACTGCCAAAGCTACCCTTGAAGAAGCCGATTCCAGCGCATTGGGCGATATCAAAAACTCCAATGATCGTGTCATCTATCGGTTTATTCACCAAAAGGCATTCAGAGCGCCCAGCTCGTGATGGGTATGACCCTGCTGAAGGAAGGAAATATGTGGAACACCATGCCTGCCCATACCCACCCAAGACGCATGGAGGCCTATCTGTATTTTGATTTGCCGGAAGATGCGGTTGTCATCCATCTCATGGGTCAGCCAAACGAGACACGGCACATCGTGATGCGCAATGAACAAGCCGTGATTTCGCCAAGCTGGTCTATCCACAGCGGAGTAGGCACAAGCAATTACACCTTTATCTGGGGTATGGCCGGAGATAATAAAAGATATGATGATATGGACCCCGTGTCCATGAAGGATTTAAAATAGAGGGGATTCATCATTAAGCTACGGAAGAGTTGAGATTCATATGAACCCGTTACGACGCTATGAAAAATAATGGAATTCCTTCTCACCCACAAAGAAGTGACTGTCGCGGATTTGAGCCAGCAGCTGCAAGTGACAGGAAAAACAATTCGCGAGGATCTGACCAAGCTGGAGGAACAAGGCCTTATCGTTCGTGTGCACGGCGGAGCTGTCCTCGCGCACAGCGATCAGTTTGGCATCCTGCCATCCAAAGAGCCGCTGGCAAAGAATCGGGACGAAAAGACCGAGATTGCGCTAAAAGCACTGGCCCATATCAACACCGGCGACATCATTGCGCTGGATGGAGGCAGCACCACACTGGAGATTGCCCGCAGACTGGATGATGTGCCCTTAACAGTCATCACGAACGATGTGTACATCATCAGTGAGCTGGCCACCAAGAACAACATCCGACTTGTGGTTCCAGGCGGCTACCGGGTAAGGAACATGCTTGCAGGTCCTGAAGGCGTATCGTATGTGAAGCAGTTGAACATTCAAAAGCCTTTATCTCGGCCATGGCGTTCATCTTGATCATGGATTGTCCATTTACACCGGGGATCTGATCCCCTTCAAGCGTGCTTTAATCGAAACCGCGCTTTCGGTTTATGCCGTTGTTGACCACCATAAATTCGGCCAAACCGCACTGAGGACCTTTTCCACCCTTCAGGAGATAAGCGGCATCATTACCGATACAGGCCTGCCCTCCGATACGATAAAACAATATGATGCAGCGGGTGTCACCATGCTGTAACTCGCTTGCTTGAAAGGAAACACTCGAGCAAGCCACACTTAATTTCAACCTTATGAATTGAACAAAATGAGAGGGGATGCTGTGCATGAACAGGTTTGATTTATCTGGAAAAACCGCAATCGTAACCGGATCTGCTCGCGGTCTTGGGCAAGGAATCGCGATTGCCCTTGCCGAAGCTTATGCGGATATCGTCGCCGTGTCCATGAATACGAGCGCGGAAACAATTGAGGCGATCACATCTTTTGGCAGAAAGGCTTCTGAGATCAGGGTGGACTTAAGTGACCAGAGCCAACTGCAGCATACCTTCGACCAAGCGCTGGAGCTGACGGGACACGTGGATATTCTGGTGAACAACGCCGCATTATCCGCCGGACGCCTACCAAGGATCATGCTGCCCAAGATTGGCTCGATGTAATGGATCTGAATCTGAACACCGTATTTATGCTGTCCCAACTGGCAGGCAGACATATGATTGAGCGCGGCAGCGGTAAAATCATCAATATTTGCTCCATGCTTTCCTATCAAGGCGGAATCAACGTACCCGGCTACACCGCAAGCAAACATGGTGTCGCGGTTTGACCAAAGCGCTGGCTAACGAATGGGCGGCCAGCGGCATCCAGATCAACGGAATTGCCCCGGGATACATTGAAACCGATAACACGGCAGCTATCCGCCAAGACGAGGACCGCCGCGCTTCCATAACGGATCGCATCCCAGCGTCGCTGGGGTAAACCTGAGGATATCGGCGGACCTGCTGTCTTCCTCGCTTCCGCCGCTTCGGATTACATGAATGGACATGTGCTTTGCGTTGACGGCGGATGGATGGCCCGCTAACATCAATACACGGTTCAACCTGAACCTGACGTTATCATAAAGCTCCTACTGTACGGACGTTTATAAGGTTACGCCTTCTGCTGCTATTATGCGCAGAGATAGCGTAACCTCTTTTTGTAATTGCCCCCTCTCTTTAAATGTTTCAACTCTCCTGATCCTCACTAAAGTCCTGACATTGCACGAATATACGAACCATCCTTTGGGACATGCTAACTTTACGATATGGGCCTCGAAGGACCTTGAATAAAGAAAGGATGGTTTGGGCGTCATGCGCGGAACAAAATCGATACAACGTATCCGTTTGCTCTCCCTGTTCACTCTGATCGGTTCCATTATGCTTGCTTACTGTACGGTCAACAGCAACGACCGGGTGCCAACCCCGAATATGGGTGTAAATCCGTACCGGGTGAACACTACTACCTGCTTCGGAATGCCGTGGAGCGCGGAACCTTGCGAATTGCGACAGAACGGGATTACCCCCTTCAGCTACCATGGAACAGGTGGAAGACTAACCGGGTTTGATGTGGAGGTTGCCGAAGAGGTTGCACGTCATATGGAATTAAAGGCAGAATTTGTGGAAACCGAGTGGAAGAATCTGCTGCCGGGTTTAACGGAAGGCAAATATGATGCGGTATTTAACCAAATCGAAGACCGCCCCGACCGGAGGGCACTTTATGATTTCTCCGTAGCTTATCTGTCCTCTACTCCGGTTCTGCTCGTGCGTTCAGGCGAAGATCAAGTCCGTACCTTCCCGGACATTAAGGGAAAGCGCGTTGGTCTGAACCCAACAGGAACCTATAATGATATTGCCAAGAAACATGGGGCGATAATCGTTCCGGTCAAATATATATATGACGCAGCCCGTATGCTTGCAAGAAGCGAGCTTGACGCCATAATTTCAGACCCGCTGTCTGTAACCAACCTGAAGCAGCAGTTTCCGGATATGCCATACTACCGTTCAATCGGCCAACCAGGCGTTCGAGGTCTCTGCCGCCTTCGTAAAAGGCAATCCGGATCTCGTAGCCGCCGTTGATAACGCTCTGGCTACCATGCAGCAGGACGGAACCTATCTGACCATATGGAACAAATACTTTGGAGATGCTCCATCAAGTTACAAAGGCATTCATGATCGCAAGAATAAGTAAAAATGGCTAGTGAATCTTGAGGACAACCATGCACCACTTTCAAAATTGTCATCTCACCAAAATAAGACGCCTGCTCCGCTGGTTACCAGCAAAGCAGGCGTCTTTTTATCGTGCATATTAGGATTCTTCGGTTGTCTCTTCCGCATTCGCTTCCTCAGTACCTGCGTCCTCGGTCTCTGCAGCCTCCACAGCGCGGGGCACGATGACACTTGCCAGCACTTCCTCCTCCGATGCGTGTAAGGTAATGCCCTTCGGCACTTTGATATCCGCAACGGTGAGTTTGTCCCCAATCTCCAGAGCGGATACATCCACTTCAAGGGTCGAAGGCAAATCACCCGGCAATCCTTCTACGTCTATCGCATTCAGCTGGGTTTGCAGAATACCGCCCGACTTGGTGCCGACAGCAGTCCCCTGAAAATCCACTCCAATGCTGACGCGAACCTGCTTGTTCATCGAGATCCGCAGGAAGTCCACATGGGAGACATTGCCGCGTCTCTTCTGAATGTCCTTAATCAACACCGGGATTTTACCGGAGCCTGGAATATCAAGCTGGAACACCTCTGAGCGGCCCGTATGGAACAGCTTGGACGTATCTTTGAAATCAACAGCTACAGGGATGCTTTCCTCACCCGCACCGTATACGACACCGGGAATTCCACCATTCTCACGAAGCACACGGCGAGAAGCCCGCGTAAATTCATTTCGAACATCGGCTTTGAGTTGAACGTTGTTTCCTTTTGACATGAGTGACATCCTCCTTTATCGAAAACAAAGTCTATCTCATTATTACCCTATTTAGCTGCTAACTAATCATGCAAAAAGATGTTTTGCAATTCAAGTCAGAGGGTAATACATAGTACCCCTTTTGAAAATATAAAACGGGAGCCCCTCTTCAAAAATGAAAAGGAGGCTCCTTATTTTTTGCGCTGAAGATGTTTCAGCTGGCCATATCCCGCTGACCTTTCTTGTTGAATCCTTCGTCCTTCCCGCTTCGAAGTGAAAACCGGACTTCCACTTCATCTGGCGGAATATCGATAAACCAGTCATTCTCGCCTTCCCGATCCTCCCAATCGTTAAGCCTGACGATGCAGCCGACCCGCTTGGTTCCGGAAGCGACATGGAAGACCACCCGGGCTTTACCGCTGCTGCCCTGGGTAAACAGCACGCTGCCATCCTGTACACCCGTTCCCCATACCCATAGGTTCCAGCCATCATACGCCTGGTCGCGTCTCTCGTACTCAACCTCAACGGTGACGAGCCCCTTCTTCATTTCGGTTCTATCCTCATACAAAACCATCAGGGATAGTCCTGGCACGGTGACGGCCCCTTGATCCGACGTCTCAATCGTCTCGGTTCCTGCATGTTGTTCATTCACAACGATATTCCAGCGATACAGGGTCGGCGGGAGATCAACCGTCATTTCATGTTCATTCCCGTTAACGACAACCACGATCTGGCTCCAGCTGTCACCTGCAGCATTATTCATGAGCGTAGGCGATAATCCGGTCGCTGCTGCGCAGCACCTCCATATGCTCTTCGATCTCTTCTCTTGTGGTCATACGAAATGCCGGGTGGGCTTTCCGCAGGGCGATAAGACCCTTGTAATAGTCAAAGACGGGTCTGAAGCGTTGTTTGTTGCTCCAGCGGATCGCATTAATGGCGTCCCCGCTGCGGTAACTGTTATGATCGCCGAATTTCGTGCGAAGCAGCTCATCACGGCATGCAGCAGGGGAATCCCCTGGGAGAGAAGCACGATGCCATTAGCCAGCAAGCTGCGGCGAACAGGCACTGCCCGCATCACATCTTCATCCGATACACCTAAGATATGGATTTGAAGCAGCCGTTGCCTGCCATACATCGCCGCCGTCTGGCAGCTTCCCATCCATCAGATGCAGCAGACCCGCCTGCTGCTCCATCCCTTCTGCAATTAAGATTTTGTCCCACAGGTTTAAATTATCGTGAACTGTGACGTAATTAACCGTCTCGCTCGGATGAAGGGCAAAATCATGGATGGACCCCATCATCCCTTCCACAACAGCCCCTTCATACCACGGCTCGCCAGTAGCAAACCCCGGCCCCGCCCGTCATTGTCGCCCTTGATGGCATGCCGGAAATGATCATTGAATACAGCAAAGCCTTGATCACGCTGACTTCCCTTGACGGTCTGCTCCGTCAGCGGGCTCATTCCCCTGTCCAGGGCTCACCATAAAACAGAAGAGAGTTATCCACCTCATGACGCAGCTCGCTTACAATCTCTCTCATCGTAGTGGTATCGATCAAAGCCATCAGGTCAAACCGAAATCCGTCGATATGAAATTCTTCGGCCCAGTATCTTAGAGAATCCTTAATATATTTGCGCACCATCGGTTTCTCCGTGGCCAGCTCATTCCCTACGCCGGAGCCATTCGACAGGGCACCGCTTACGTCCTTCCGGTAGAAATACCCCGGAGCCAATCGTTCAAAGGGACCATCATCCACTGTATACGTATGATTGTAAACCACATCCATCACGACACGGATCCCCTCGAATGCAGAGCCAGGACCATTTCCTTCAGCTCCCGAATGCGTGAGGCAGGATCTGTGGGGTCTGTGGCATACGATCCTTCAGGCACATTGTAATTCTGCGGATCGTATCCCCAGTTATACTCTCGACTCAAATGGCCTGTTGCATATCCATCCAGCTCGTTAACCGTTCTAAAGTCAAATATCGGCAGCAGGTGCACATGCGTTACGCCCAATTCTTCAAGATGGTCCAGCCCAACCGCGTTCCCGCCCATATCCCGCAGGCCGCCCTCTGTAAAAGCCTTATACTTTCCTCTATATTTCATTCCCGAATCGGCATGGATCGAGAAATCGCGTACATGCAGTTCGTAGAGCACCGAATCCGTAGGCTCAAGCAGCTCGGGTCTAACATCCAGCTCCCAGCCTGGAGGATTGCTTTTGCCAGATCAATTACAGCGCCGCGGCTGCCATTAGCCGAGACGGCTGTTGCATAAGGGTCAACGGCATAACGGACAGCACCGTCCGTTGACTCGATTTTGAACATGTAATAGGTTCCATGCAGATCCCCGTTCACTTTAGTCGACCATACACCTTCATCATTCCGGTCCATACCGTATAAGGTACCGTCCTCGTGATCTGTCACGAACCCCTGAGGATCATACTCTCCTGCACCTTCATACAAAGCCAGCGACACATGAACCGCATCCGGAGCCCACACCAAAAGGCAGTCCCTTCTCTGCGATAAATCGCTCCCAGCTTCAGACTCGTGCAGCTCTTGATCATGTCCATACTCATCATCACCGTCACTTTTAAGTAGATTTACTTCCTAGTATGGGCGCCTGAATCATAAGACAGACCTCTAGCACATGAATTTTAGAACGCTTTCATATATCACGGTATGCCAAAAGCCCTGATTTGGTTTGGGTTTGAAGCCAAGTCACTATATATTTAGGCTATTATACTAGCAATTATGCCAGCTGTCTTTCTTTTGATCAAAAAAACATCTGCCCAATGGACAGATGTTATCAAGGTCATATATTTAAACGTGGAAAAAGTTTTGTAGAGTCCCTGGAGAAAACCCGGTTGCTTCATCAGGTGTTCCAAATTCTTCGATCAGGCTCATCCGCCTTATTCGGCTGCAGCCTCTATGGATTCGACCAGAGATACAACTTCCTCTGCGGTACCCATCTCGAGCGCTTTGGCTGCGAGGGCCTGCATATCGCCGCGGGACAGCTTCCCGATCTGGCTTCGCGCTGGCAGAATGGATGTAGCGCTCATACTGAACTCATCCAGACCCAGACCGAGCAGAATCGGAATCGCTGTAGAGTCACCAGCCATTTCACCGCACATCCCAACCCAGCGACCCTCGCGATGAGCGGCATCGATGACCATTTTGACCAATCGCAGAATCGCCGGATTGTATGGCTGGTACAGATAGGCCACCCGTTCATTCATGCGGTCAGCCGCCATCGTATACTGAATAAGGTCATTGGTTCCGATGCTGAAGAAATCAACCTCTTTGGCAAACTGATCGGCCAGCACGGCGGTGGATGGAATCTCCACCATAATCCCCAGCTGAATCTCCTCGGATACCGGAGTGCCTTCGCTCACAAGCTTGGCCTTCTCTTCTTCCAAAAGAGCTTTCGCTTCACGGAATTCACTCAGTGTCGCTATCATTGGAAACATGATGCGCAGGTTGCCGTGGACGCTCGCACGCAGCAGCGCGCGCAGCTGTGTTCTGAAGATGTCCTGACGGTCCAGGCACAGCCTTACGGCGCGGAATCCGAGGAACGGATTCATTTCCTTCGGCAGATCCAGATATGGCAGCTCCTTGTCCCCGCCGATATCGAGGGTACGGACAACAACCTATTTGCCTTCCATTTTTTCCAAAACCGATTTATAAGCGACATATTGGATCTCTTCCGAAGGAAGTTTGTCTCTGCCCATGTACAAGAACTCGGTGCGGTACAGTCCTACTGCTTCCCCGCCATTATCCAGTACGCCAGCTACGTCATTCGGTGTCCCGATGTTGGCAGCCAGCTCCACATGGATTCCGTCCTTGGACACGGTCGGTTCAGAGCGAAGTTTCTTCCACTCCTCGATCTGTTTGGCGTAGGCTTCCTGCTTCGCACGGTATTGCTCCAAGATAGCTTCAGTGGGATTAATAATGACATCCCCTTCAAGTCCATCAACGATGATCCAATCCCCGTTTTGAACCGAGGAGAGCACGTTCTTCGTTCCGACAACGGCCGGAATTTCAAGGGAACGGGCCATGATGGCCGAATGCGAGGTACGTCCGCCGATATTCGTAGTGAATCCCTTAACGTACTTGCGGTTCAGCTGTGCCGTATCCGACGGAGTCAGGTCTTCTGCAACCACGATGACTTCTTCGCTGATCTCCGAAGGGCTGACATAATTCAGTCCCAGCAGATGCTTGAGAATCCGTTTGGTTACATCGCGCATATCGGCCGCCCGCTCCTGCAAATAGGCACTCTTCATGTTCTCGAACATTTGAATGAATTGGGTAGCCGTTTCATTCAATGCAAACTCAGCATTAACCGATTCGGAAGCGATTTTTGCCTTGACCTACTCAATCAGTTCCGGGTCATTCAGGATGAGAAGGTGAGATTCGAAAATCTCCGCCTTCTTCTCCCCGAGCTCCTGAAGTGTGCGGGCTTTGATCGCCTCGAGCTCAGCCTGAGACTGAGCCAGTGCTGCATCCAGCTTCGCGAGCTCGGCATCCGTATCCGTCACTTGCTTTTCGGTGACCGAATAGTCAGGATGCTCAAGTGTAAACGCCCGTGCAATCGCGATGCCCGCAGATGCCGCGATTCCTTTCAGATTATTCATGAACCTCTCCTAACCCTTCGTTCACCATCACTTCTTGAAGTGCTGTAAGCGCCTCGCTCTCATTGCCGCCTTCTGTGATCAGTGTCAAAGTGTCACCTTGCTCCAGTCCAAGAGACAGAACGCCCAGAATGGATTTCAGTGTTACTTTTTGCCGTTAGCTTCAGCGAATGAATTCGTGTCTTGAAATTTATTAGCTGTGTTTACCAATGCCGTTGCCGGGCGTGCGTGGATTCCATCTTCGTCAATAATTCTGAATGTTTGTTGCATGTTCATCATCCTACTTTCGTAAAGTTATTTTTTATGATTCCTTAATATCCATGTTGGGCTAAGGTTTCGTTATGGTTATGATTCCTTGTTCGCCACGTTTTACTTCACCCGTCTTGTTCAGCTTCACAGAAGCACCTTCCGGCAGATTTGAGAAAATAATAGGAGAAATAATCGATTTTGCATTCTCCTTCACATATTCCAGATCCACCTGCATGATTGGTTGGCCCGCGGATACCGAATCGCCTTCCTGTATAAGAACTTCAAATCCCTGCCCCTTCAGCTTAACCGTGTTGACACCGATATGGACAAGGACTTCTTTGCCGCCATCGGACATAATGCCGACAGCGTGCTTGCTAGGGAACACATTAAATACCGTTCCTTTCACAGGAGAAGCAATGGTTCCGTTGTGAGGAATAACCGCAAACCCATCCCCGGTCATGCGTTCTGCGAACACAGGGTCAGGCACGTGGGAGATATCCACCAACTCTCCGTCGACAGGGGATACAACTTCCTCCATCACAAGCGTCTCGCCATCCTGAGTCGCCTGGAATTCCTCACTGGCTGCTTAAGCATGCTTTCTGCTGGGGCTGCTTGAGGTGCCGAGGACGGTGTTATTCCGGACATAATGTCCTGAATTTGCGACTTAATCGTATCGGAACGGGTTCCAAATATCGCCTGGATATTATTCCCCACCTCCAGCACGCCTGACGCACCGAGCTGCTTCAGCCTAGCCTTGTCAACACTGCCCTTCTCCTTCACCTCAACGCGGAGACGGGTAATACATGCATCCAGATGCGCGATGTTCGACTGGCCTCCAAGTGCAGTCAGAATGTGAAGCGGCAGATCATCTCTACTGCTTCCTCCTGCTGACCCGGATCCGGACTCCGCAGCCGATGCAGATGCTTCCTCCCGGCCCGGTGTTCTCAGATTGAATTTCCGAATGACAAAACGGAACCCAAAGTAATAGATCACTGCCATGATAACACCAACGATGAGCACATTCCACCATGGCGTCCGATTCGGAATGACACCGAATATCATGTAATCGATCAGGCCGCCGGAGAAGGTCATGCCAATCTTCGTGTCCAGAATATGCATCGTCATGAAGGAAAGACCCGCAAACAGAGCATGCACGGCGAACAGGATCGGCGCCACAAACAGGAATGAGAACTCAAGCGGCTCCGTGATTCCTGTCAAGAAAGAGGTCAGTGCAGCAGACCCCATAATACCTGCTACAAGCTTTTTGTTCTCTGGTCTTGCTTCATGATAGATGGCCAGGGCGGCCGCAGGAAGACCAAACATCATAAACGGATATTTCCCCGTCATGAATGTACCCGCGGTAAACTCCACGCCGTCCCGAAGCTGAGCCATGAATATATTCTGATCACCGCGTACCATTTGACCTGCCTGGTTCACATATTCACCGAACTCAAACCAGAATGGGGAGTAAAAAATGTGGTGCAGACCGAATGGAATCAATCCGCGTTCCACTACGCCGAACACAAAAGCGGACAGCGTCAAATTTTGCTCCAGCATGAAATGGGATGCCGTGTTAAGCGCCGACTGAATCGGTGGCCATATAAACACCATCAACAGACCAAGCAACACCGAGGTTGCGGCTGTCATAATCGGGACAAACCGTTTGCCTGCAAAAAGCCCAGATATGACGGAAGCTCTATTTTGTAAAATCGTCGGTACATGCTTGCAGCCAATATACCGACGATGATCCCGCCAAATACTCCGGTTGCCAGTGTCGGAATGCCCAGTACGCTGGCATATTCGTAATTCGTGCCGATCATCGATGGCGTCACGCCAATGACACTTCCCATGGTTACGTTCATAACCAGGTAACCGATGATGGCGGCAAGTCCGGCCACCCCTTCTCCGCGGCTAAGCCGACGGCAACGCCGACTGCGAACAGCAGAGACAAATTCGTGAACACGATTTGACCCGCGTTCATCATGACTGTTGCAGCCGCTTGCACCCAAGCTGCGTTCAGCCATGGAGCATACAGCAGGAAATCGGGGTTAACCAGCATATTTCCAAGACCCAGCAAAGTCCGGCCGCGCAATATTGCCACTGGCAGCATCAGAGCTTTACCGACCCTTTGCAGTACGCCAAAAAGCCGTTTGAACATGAAGTTTCTCACCCTCTGTCTAGTTGTTGTCACAAGCGAATGTAAAAGGCACAGTAAAACAAACAAAAAAGGCATGAGTAACCACGGGAAATGGTGGTCTAATCTCATGGATTAGATTACCCAAAAATGGGTAATTACAACCAATTTCCTGCTGTACTCATGCCTGATCGAATCAGTTACACGTTAATTTGATGTTTTACTTAATAACTGATCGTATTGTAACACCGTTCATTTATCGTTGCAACCACATGAAGAGGACTTAATAAAATCTTCACATTTGCTCGTTCTGGCCTTTGCGCTGCATCAGCCGCTCCAGATGGATGGTCAGATAACCAGCCTCTGCTGGATAGACAGGCTTCTTCAGCCGCTGCTCCATGATCTTCGTCAGCTTCCACGCCAAGGAATATGTCTCAGGATATTCACGCTTCAGAAGACCGTCCAGCGAACTCGTCTCATTCACCGCTTCCCCCGCCTTATCCGCTCCAGCGCGAACCGAAGATGGGTCAACAGGCGGGAATAATCCAGCGTATCCTTCGGTATGGCATAATCCATCTGCTGCTCCACGGTATGTACGAGATCCGCGATCAGCTCCGAATGCTTGCGAACTTCCGAAATATGCTGGTTCGTAAGAGCGCCATGAAAATGAAGGGCTATAAATCCGATTTCCTCTTGACCCAGATCCACCCCGAGTTTATCCCGAATGGTACGGACCGCGTATTCTGCCATCTCATACTCTTCAGGATACATCTCGCGGGTTTCATATAAGAAAGGATTATGAATATAAAGCCCCTGGGCGTGACGTTTAATAGCAAATGCGATATGGTCGGTCAACGCAATGTGGATATGCTCATTCAGAGGAGCCTCACTGGATTTCGCAGCATTCAGAATAATATCATTCATCGCCTCAATCAGCTTCTCATCGATATGAGGCACCAGCTGCTTATACTGCTCCTGCTCCTCCGGTTTAGTCAAAATGAACATTTTCTCGGCAGCGGAGGCCGGGATGCTGTCTTTATTCCTGCGATTAAAGCCAATTCCCTTGCCGATGACAACAACCTCCCCGTGCTGAGGATGCCGCGCTATGATTACATTGTTGTTCAACACTTTAGCCACTTGTAAGCTGCTCACATTCGCACCTCTTTTTGATTCAAACGCGTATACTCGGATATCTTATCAGAAATATGAGAGCACAGCAAAATCATTTGTGGTTGCCAATGTATTCAAGGTGCTGTACCACTGCCTGTCAACACACATGCCCCGATTCAAATCGCATCTAACTGCGTTTAAACGATTATGATTCTTCCTTCGCTGCGCTTGTTTCTACAGGAAGCACTGGCACCAGCTCCGGCTCGACCGCAACCGACTTATGGACAGCTGCTGGTTTCTTGGTCAATCCCTTGATCAGCTCTTCCACATCAATTCCCGATACGCTCTTCAGCATTTCAGGCGCCGTAGACATAAGCTCGGTCACATAATTGCTCACGCGAGCCGCTCCTCGCCTTTACCTGTATCGACAACCGTCAGCTTATCGATGGACGAGATTGGCTGAGCAATCTTGCCAGCAAGCTCAGGCAGCATTTTTACAATGATGTCGAGCACCGCAGCTTCTCCGAACTTCTGGAACGCTTCGGCAAGTTTTTCTTTGGCATCGGCTTCGGCAATACCCCGAAGACGAATGACTTCAGCTTCAGCCGTACCTTTTGCACGCTCTGCATCAGCGACCGCCATACCATCCAGGCGCTTCTGTTCGGCAGAAGCTTTTGCCTGTGTCTCGATGGAGTACTGCACGGCATCCGCTTCGCGCATCTTGCGGGCTTTATCCGCTTCGGCTGCCTGCTCCACCGCGTAGCGATCCGCTTCGGCTTTTTCTTCACGTCCGCATCATACTGCTTCTCGCGGACCATGATTTCTTTTTCCTGCAGATCGATTTCACGTTCCTTGCGGACGAGCTCGACCTTCATCTGCTCTTCAACCACTGTTTGTCTGGCACGGGCTTCCTGGATATGGTATGCCTGGTCGGCTTCCGCCTTCGCTGTATCCTGCTCCTTCTTAAAGGAAGCGACCTTCAGTTCTCTTTCCTTCTCAGCTTCCGCGATATTGGTATCGCGAACAACCTCAGCCTTCTGTCCTTCTTCTTCCGCACGGGCTTTCTGAATCCGCGCATCCCGAACCGCTTCCGCTTCGGCAATCTCTGCATCCCGCTTCACCGTGGCAATCCGCGGCTTACCTAGTGCTTCCAGGTATCCATGCTTATCGCGAACGTCCTTAATGGTGAAGGATACGATCTGCAGACCCATCTTCTTCAAATCTCTTGCCGCAACGCCTTGAACCTCCTGCGCAAACTTGTCGCGGTTACGGTATACTTCCTCCACCGTCATCGAACCCAGAATGGCACGCAGATGACCCTCAAGCACTTCCTGGGCTTCGCCTTTCAGCGCTTCAATCGGCTTGCCCATGAACTGCTCGGCTGCGGTCGCCACGTCTTCAATGGAGCTTCCGACTTTAATAATGGCAACCCCATCGGCCATCAGGCACGCCCTGCTCCGTGTACACTTCAGGGGTCATGACATCCAGCTTATGGGATAAGAGCGATACGAATTCGGAACGTTGAAATACGGGTAGTATAAAGCGCCGCCGCCGCGTACGATTTTGATTTTGCGGCCGGATTCATCCTCCGATAAATTTTTGCTCCCCAGGAATGAACCGTTACAATCATCGCTTCATCCGGACTCACCGTTTTGTAACGAGCCCAGAATGCAAGTCCCAACACAACAATAACGGCTACGACAATGGACGGAATTACTAAGTACTCTGGCATTGAATCAATCATCTCCTTTTCGTTCTTCCAGTTCGGACACTCTCAGGACACCATCAACAACGTCGATAACTACCACGCGGACACCTGCGGGAAGGATCTGACGATCAAAGCTGGACGCAATGTGCATGGTGTTGCCTGCTCCAATCTTGACCATTACTTCACCAAATCCCTCTGCAGGGAGCGGTACAGTTACAACGCCAATCCTACCCGCCAGCTCTTTAATAGAGAAGCCTGTCGAGTTCTCGCTGTTCTCCATAGGTTTGACATACCCAAAGTAGACGAGAATCGAGATGACGATAGCTGACAGGATAGACAGCGTTACATGGGCACCTGCTGCCAAATTCGTGTATTTCATCAGCATGATTCCGGTACCGCCAAATACGGTGATTCCCCAGCGATTACAACCGGATTGAAAAATCCACTGACAAAAAGTCCAACAATCCGTCAAGTGCCGAGCTGAGTATGTCACCAAGCACCACGGTTACGATGGCGAATAAGACGCCTCCGATCAGACAGCCCCAATATAACGCTTCCATGTTGATTGCCCCTCTGGAATTCCTTACTGTGTATAACAAGTAATACGGCAAAATGTTTGCTAAAGTTTCAATTATTTGCCTCAAACGTATGAAAATCTCTGCATATCTATATTCCACACGCCATGACAAAAGCCTGCTCGGTATGAACCAGGCTTGCATCGTCCCCCTGCTATGCGAGCAACAGGTCAGGGCGCATTAAAGCGACATTTTATAAATTTCAACAACGTCTTCGCGCTGCAGCTTGCGGAAATTGCCAAACGGTCCAAAACGCATCGCTTTGTCGGCCATAGCCTCGATCTCGCGATCGTCGATATTGTAAGCTCCCAATGTGCTAGGTGCGCCGATGGAAGTCCAGAAACTGCGAAGGGCTTCAATGCCTTTCAATCCTATCTCCTCATCGGTCTTTCCTGTCGGATCAACTCCGAACACATTCACAGCAAGCGACTTGAAGCGCTGAGGATCTGCGCTAAGATTGTATTTCATCCAGTTCGGGAAGAGTATCGCCAGGCCGCCGCCATGCGGAATGTCGTATACGGCAGATACCGCATGCTCAATATTGTGGGTAGCCCAGTCTCCCGCCATTCCCATATTGATCATGCCGTTCAGGGCCATCGTTCCACAGTACATCGTCGTCTCGCGAAGCTCATAGTTCTCCAGATCCTCTACGAGCTTGGGTGCTGTCTCTATCATGGTGCGAAGTATCGTTTCGCAGAATCCGTCTTGCACCGCGTATTCGTATCTTGGTGGAAGTAGTGCTCCAGCACGTGAGACATAATATCAACGACACCATACACGGTTTGGTCCCGTGGAAGGGAGAACGTATGTACAGGATCCAGAATTGAAAATGCAGGGTAGGCGTGCGGGCTTCCCCAGCCCATCTTCTCCTGGGTCGTCTCATTGGTAATAACGGAGCCGCCATTCATCTCCGAGCCCGTGGCAGCCATCGTGAGCACGGTCCCGAGTGGAAGAGCCCCTTGCGGAGCCGCCTTGCGCTCTACGAAATCCCACATGTCGCCGTCATATTTGGCACCAACGGCAATCGCCTTGGAGCAGTCAAGCACACTTCCTCCGCCAACAGCCAGAATGAGGTCAATGTTATGCTTCCGGCACAACTCAACGCCCTTATGAACCGTGGACAGACGCGGATTCGGTTCCACTCCGCTCAGCTCTGTTACCACAGCATTCGCTTCTTGCAGCAACGCGATGACCTGGTCATACAGCCCGCTGCGCTTGATGCTGCCCCCGCCGTATACTAGCAATACATTCTGGCCGTATTTGGCCACTTCACTACTTAAAGCGCTCAGTTTGCCCTTGCCAAATATCAACTGAGTCGGATTATGAAATACAAATGGTCTCATATTTATTACCTCCATCGCATCGTGTTTGCAGCTATTATTCAATCATGCATGCTCATTCATTTTATATCATTCCTCCTGTGTAAAACAAACAACCGTTCCTCTCTGCGGAAAGGATGGCTGTTTTTGCTATTAACGCAGTTAAATGGATATTTTTCATCACGGAGAACTACATGCTCTCACGCTGGAATCCCATACGGCTTAGAAATTGCTCAAAAGCCTGCTGTCCGTCTTCCGTCTGTTTGTACACACCTAAGCATGCTCCAGGATCGTGGTAAACTTCTTGCCAACTTCCTGGCGGATCAGCTCCATAGCCTCAGCCTTGTCGGACAGGGCGGCTCCCCGTTCCCGCAGCTCTTCGATCCAATCGCCGTGAACAGCAAGCGGATGGTCTGGGGCCTGGCTGTCCGCATACAGTTTCTCGTTCCCGACCAGAACCTCGGCAATTTGGTCCAGCTCTTCCTTGAGCCTGCCCGGCAGGATCGCCAGCCCCATAACTTCGATCAAGCCGATATTCTCCTTCTTGATATGAAACATCTCCCGGTGAGGATGAAAAATCCCTTCGGGGTGCCGTTCACTGGTCCGATTGTTCCGCAACACCAGATCCAGCTCATAGATGCCTTCGTCATTTCGCCGGGCAATCGGCGTAACCGTATTATGGCGGACTCTCTCTCCCTTCACCTCGCTGAACGCTTCAATGTCTTGCGAAGGGTCACTGTAGAATTTCCAATTCTCATAGATGCTGTTGGCACATTCAAGGAGCAATCCCCGATCACTTGAGGCCAGCCGGATAACCGACATCGGCCACTTCACGATGCTGACGGACACGCCGGGATAAGCCTCATGTGAGAAGCCCGCCACCTTCGGTGCTTTCTGAATCGGGAAGGAATGACGGCCTCCTTGGAAATGATCATGCGTAAGAATTGAGCCCCCACGATCGGGAGATCCGCATTCGACCCGAGAAAATAATGCGGGTACGCATCCACAAAACTCAAGAGGCGGGCAAGCGTCTCCCTGGTCAGCTTCATCGGCACATGATCATGATGGAACACGATGCAATGCTCGTTGTAGTATACATAGGGCGAATACTGGAAGAACCAGCGCTCCCCGTTTAACTCCAGCGGGATAATCCGCAAGTTTTGCCGTGCCGGATGATTGACCCTGCCAGCATAACCGACATTCTCACGGCAGAGCTGACATTTGGGGTAAACAGGCGGTGGCAGCAGCTTTGCCATAGCGATTTCCTTCGGACTTTTCTCCGGTTTGGATAGGTTAATCGTGATCTCAATATCGCCGTACGCGCTGGCATGTCTCCAATACTCATTCTTGGCTACCCGATCCATGCGAATGTAGTTGGAATCGATGCACAGATCATAGAACTGTTGTGTAGCTGCAATGATCCCCTGCTCCTGCTGGGCTGCTCGAAACCGGGCTGTCACTTCCGAAGGCCTTGCCATAAGACGGCCCATGATTTTGGCATCCAGCAAATCCCGGTACGTATCCGTGTTCTCCGGTATGAGTCCGTTCGCTGCACCGTAATCGATCAAAATGTCCAGCATGGCCTGGGGTCCATCCGGAATCTGCTCATTCACTTCGTCGCCATACGGCTCGCTGAAGCCGAAGTCCTCCAGTAGCAGATTGCGGCTGTAATCCACATCGGCTGCCTCGATAAGGCCTTTATGCAGGGCAAATCGCACCAGCATTTCAATCGCATGCAGAGCCTGCTTCGATTGCTTCGATTCGGGAGTTCCTGATGGTACTGATTTCATCGCCGTAGTCCCCCTTGGATTAATTGTCTCCGTAACCGTGCGGATGACTGCTGTGCCACTTCCATGCACTATCGATAATCTCTTCAAGCGACGTTTTGGATGGTGTCCATCCAAGGACGGTACGCGCTTTATCTGAAGAGGCTACTAATACAGCAGGGTCGCCGGAACGCCGTGCCTCCATGACAACCGGAATGTCAGCGCCAGTCACCCGCTTCGATGTCTCAATAACTTCCTTCACCGAGAAACCGAGCCCGTTGCCGAGGTTAAATACATTGCTGGGTTCCCCACGGCGGAGATACTCTACCGCGCGCAGATGGGCGTTCGCAAGATCGCTGACATGGATATAGTCACGCACGCATGTTCCGTCCGGCGTAGAATAATCATCGCCAAACACGGAGATGCTTGGGCGCTGCTTCAAAGCGGTTTGCAGCACAAGCGGGATCAGATGGCTCTCCGGGCGGTGATCCTCTCCGATGGAGCCGCTGGCATGGGATCCGGCAGCGTTGAAGTAACGAAGAGATACATATTTTACACCGAGCACGGTATCAAACCAGGACATCATCCGTTCCATCATTAGCTTGGTTTCCCCGTACACGTTCGTTGGCTGCGTCCGGTCCGTTTCCTCAATCGGCACCTTCTCAGGCTCACCGTAGGTAGCAGCCGTTGAGGAGAAGACGATTTTGCGTACACCTGCTTCATTCATCGCTTCCAGCAGACAGAGCGTTCCGTATACGTTGTTGTCGTAATACTTCACCGGGTCCTTCATGCTCTCGCCGACCAGCGAATTCGCAGCAAAGTGGATAACGGCATCGATATCATTCTCCGAGAACAGCTGGTTTAGCAGCGTCTTGTCGCGCAGATCGCCAACATACAGCTTTCCGCCAAGGAGCGCTTCGCGATGCCCGGTCTCCAGACTGTCGATAACAACAACCTCTTCTCCCTTCTCAAGTAGTTCCGCCACAGTGTGAGAACCGATGTAACCTGCACCGCCAGTTACTAAAATCGCCATATTATTCGCCCTCCTTCACTTCATGCACACCTTGACCAACGCCGCATACATAGAAATCCGGCTTCAGTCCGGTTCTGCTTTCATACTGCTGCCCCACTTCCGCTATGAAGCGTTCCACCGCATCCTCGTGGACCAAGGACACCGTGCAGCCCCGAAACCCCCGTCATCCGGGAACCAAGCGTTCCTGGGATGCGCTGGGCTTCCTCAACGAGCGCGTCCAGCTCATCGCCTGTCACTTCATACAGATAACGCAAGGAGTCATGGGACTGGTTCATATACTGACCGAACGATTCCAGATCCCCGTTCTTCAATGCTTTCACGGAATCAAGAACGCGCTGGTTCTCCTCCACGACGTGCTGGGCGCGTCTTCGGACCGTTTCATCCTGGATGTTGTCCTGTAATGTTACGAATTGATCCGGGTTCAGCTGTGCGAGATACGTTAGTGCAGGAAGCTCATTCTGCAAAATCTCCAAAGCACGGTCGCACTCACTTCGGCGTTCATTGTATTTGGAGTCGACAAGCCCCCGTCGTTTATTGGTATTGGAAATCACGATTTTATATGGTCCCGTCTGGAACGGTACAAGCTCATACTCAAGGGTATCGCACATTAACAGAATGGCATGATCCTGCTTGCCGTTAGCCACGGCAAATTGATCCATGATGCCGGAATTGACGCCAACGAACAGGTTCTCCACTCTCTGTGAGAGCTTCGCGATCTCCACGGTATCCGCTGCCTTGCCCTCCATGCTCAAGAGCGCGTAGGCTGTGACCACTTCGATGGAGGCAGAGGAAGACAGACCCGCGCCGTTAGGAATATCCCCATGGTAGAGCAGGTCATACCCGCTGCTAAGATTGGAGCCTATTTTATGCAATTCCGTAATGACGCCAACCGGATAATCCGTCCATTGATCGCTTTTGTAACGGTAATCCTCGTCCAGGCTGATCGTTAATTCATAAGGGATATTGGTTGAAGAGAAGCTTACCTTCTTATCGTCACGCGGACGGATAATCAAGGTTGTGCCAAACTCCAAGGCTGCCGGAAGAACGTAACCTCCGTTATAGTCCAGATGCTCCCCGATCAGATTCACCCTGCCGGGTGCGTTAAATATCCGAACCTCATGCCGCTTTCTCCGTGCTTGTCCATGAATCTTTGCATAAGCTGTTGTGTAGTCACTGCCCATCACTCCATCCTGTACATATGGTAGTTTTACTGTCTTCAGTATAATGGAAACCTCGTTTAACGATAATGAAATCTTGTGTGTTACATATGGATTTATGTGACTTTAAAAGGTACAATAAACTCATAAAATCAAAACAACCTTCAATCCCGTATTTTCCCAATCCTATTCTAAAGGAAAAATTATGATGAAACCAACCTATTCTGTTGCCTCAAATCCTGCCCAACAGGGCAGCGGGTGGCTCCACGTCCGATTTGCGGGGAAAGCCAGACCAGACCTGAGCATGCCCTGGGGCCGAAAATATACGATCATTACTTGCTGCATATTATCGAATCAGGATATGGCATATTTCGAACGGAAACCGATATGTACCAGCTGGGTCCCGGCGATTGCTTTCTCATCCATCCCGGTCAGATTGTCAGCTATGAATCTGACGCGAGTTGCCCGTGGCAATACCGGTGGGTCGCCTTTGACGGAGAGCATGCTTAGGTGAAGAAGTGAATCGCCTGGGGCTCACGCCCGACAAGCCCGTACTGCATCTCATGGAGGCGAACAACCCGATTCCCGGATATGTCTCCCTCATCCAGAAGCATTTTCAATCCAGGGAAGAAAGCTCCCACATCGCCGCCATTGGTTACCTGCATCTGATCTGGGCCGAGATCCTGAACCGCAGCGACCGCCCGTCGCTGCTGTCGCTTGCAGAGCCTCAGGTTCAGCGCACAGTGAAGCAAATGATCAATTACATGGCTTCCCAATATGCCCACCCAGTCTCCATCGAACAGATGTGTGCGAGCCTGGGTTACAACCGCGCTTACTTGTCGCGCATATTCAAGCAGGAAACAGGCATGACCTCGATTACGTACCTGCTCAAATTAAGGATCGACCAATCCAAGCGACTACTGCGCGAACGTCCCGATTTGTCCATCGAGCAGGTCTCCGCGTCCGTAGGTCTGACCGACCCACTTTATTTCTCGCGCCAATTCAAACGCCTTGTCGGCCGATCACCAACACGATACCGGAAGGACATCATGTCCGCAGTAGCACCAACGGAGCCATAAGCGAGTTCATGATCATATTTGCACCAAAAAAGGAGCGCATATCAGGCCGGGTAATACATCCTGAGGCGCTCCTTCTTCGTTTCGCTAGGTTTAGTTTGGCTATTGCATCAATTATTCTGGCCCTCTGCAGTTGATCCGTTCTCCGTCCTCAGAATCGCTTCAATGCGATCCAGCTCTTCCTTCGAGAACTCCAGATTGTTCAAGGCAGCCACATTGTCTTCGATCTGGCTTACCTTGCTCGCGCCGATGAGGGCAGATGTCACTCTGCCGCCCCGAAGCACCCACGCCAGGGCAAATTGGGCAAGACTTTGGTTCCTCGCTTGCGCGATCTGGTTCAGCGCCCTGATCTTGCGCAGCACCTCAGGCGTGATGTTGCTTTCGTTCAAGAACACGGACGCGCTTGCCGCACGCGAATCGCCAGGTACGCCGTTCAGGTATTTATTGGTCAAGAGTCCTTGGGCAAGCGGGGTAAACGCGATGCTTCCCACACCATTCTCGTCCAGAACATCGAGCAAACCGTTCTCCACCCAGCGGTCCAGCATGGAATAACTCGGCTGGTGAATAAGCAGCGGAGTGCCCAGGCTTTTCAGAATGGAGATCGCTTCCCGCGTCTTCTCCGGCGAATAGTTGGACACCCCAACATAAAGCGCCTTGCCGGAACGTACCAGATGATCCAAGGCGACCATGGTTTCTTCAAGCGGCGTTTCCGGATCCATCCGATGATGATAGAAAATATCGACGTAATCCAGGCCCATCCGCTTCAGACTCTGATCGAGACTTGACACCAGATATTTACGTGAACCATGGTCCCCGTATGGCCCAGGCCACATGTAATAACCCGCTTTGGATGAAACAACGATTTCATCGCGGTAGGCTTTGAGGTCACGGGAGAGAATTTTGCCAAATGTCTCTTCGGCAGATCCTGCAGGCGGTCCATAATTGTTCGCCAGATCGAAGTGTGTAATGCCCAGATCGAAGGAACGCGTAACCATGCTCCGCCCGTTTTCATACGTGTCGATACCACCGAAATTATGCCATAATCCAAGGGAGATTGCCGGAAGTTTCAGCCCGGAACGCCCCACACGGTTATATTTCATTCCTTCATAGCGGTCTTCGCTAGCCACATAGGTCACTTGCAATCCCTGCCTCTCTAAAGTGAATAGATCCATTGCTAAATTCATCTTAACGTGTTTCGCTGGACTTTGACAAGAAAACGATTACAGTTATGCGTGCAGCAACACGCTGCAGCTGTCGCCGCTACGTGCTGATCAGCTTATCCACTTGTGTCATGACCTGCCCGATCCGATCGGCGATCAAGAGGCCCGGTGATCGTACGGGGTCGGATCTGCATTCAGCAGAGCCACCTTGCTTCCTTGAAAATAGGATATCAGCCCAGCCGCAGGATGAACCGTCAGGGAAGTCCCGCCGATGATCAGCAAGTCCGCTGTCGATATTTCCTGGATCGAGCGCATAATAATGTTCTGGTCCAGCTCCTCTTCATACAGCACGACATCCGGTCTGATCAGCCCACCGCAATCCTTGCAGCGCGGGACAACTTCCTTAATGTCCATAATATCCTGCAGGCTGTAGAACCTTGCGCAATCCATGCAATAATTGCGGTGTACAGAGCCGTGAAGCTCCATCACATCGGAGCATCCTGCGCTCTGATGGAGTCCGTCGATATTTTGCGTAATCACCGCTTTCAGTTTCCCGTCAAATGCAAGCCTCGACAATAGCGGTGACAGCCGTTTGGCTGTGCATTCGGATGAAGCATCTTGCTTCGGTAAAAATCATAAAACACGTCCGGATGCTTCATAAAAACGTGTGGCTAAGCATAACCTCCGGCGGATATGGCGATTGATGCTCGCTCTGGTAAAGCCCGGCTGCTGAACGGAAGTCAGGTATTCCGCTCTCCGTGGAGGTAAGCGCCCCCGAAAAAAACAATGTAGTCGCTCGCTTCGATCCATGTTGCCAACTGCTCGATCTTCTCCCTGTTCTCCACTCTAAACACCTCCGTACAGCCCTAAAAATATCACGTCTACCTGTGCACGTCTAATTCATTATAATCGGATATGACAACATCGGCATCTGTTAGATGTGATGTGTCCCCTTCATCCGTCAACAACCCTACGGCCAGGGCCGCACCTGCTTGTTTGGCCATCTGCATATCCCCATTGCTGTCACCGATGACAACCGTTTCTTCCGGCTTCACTCCGAGGAGACCGCATGCCGTTTCGGTCATCTCCGGATGCGGCTTACCGTTTCCAACCTGATCTCTTCCTATAATGACGGTAAAATAAGAGCGCAGCCCCATCCACTCCAGCTGTTCCAGTGCACCCGAGGTCTGATCGGACGTGACCACTGCCATTTTCACAGAGGCCAAACTGCATTTCCTCAGAAAATCTTCCAGCCCCGGCATCGGAAATGCTTAGGTTTCGCTGACGAACTTCATACATCGCATTTTTCGTGATCTGATTGACCTGCACGATGGCTTCGTTCCAAGGCATTCCCGCTGCGTACAGTTGCCATGCCAGCAGCCCCGTCGTCTCTTCCACGGTCCCCATGGCGAGCGGCCCCTGACATCGTAACCGGACACGCGCCCGCTTACATCATGCTTTGTGCCCAGCACCTTCTCTGTGGGCAGCGTGAAGCTCCCATCAGCCCCAGCCGCTCCTCCATGTACTTGATGACATACTCGGCCCAGCCTCCCCACAGCGCCATGAAATGGAGCAGCGTACCGTCTTTATCAAACAAGATCGCTTTGCAGGGAATGGAGTGTCCCTTCACTTGAAAAACGGCAATGTCATAAAACCTCCCTATCCTATTCATGATCATACTCTTATTAAACCATGAAATAAACTCTGATTTAAGCGGAATTGCCGCTTTCCTTCAGAAATTCATCCCAAACTGACATTTACCAATCTTTAGTCGATTGTTTTGATTCATGACAAATAAGTCGTGGTAAGTAACATATACGCATAGCAAATACGACGGTAAAGGAGTGATTTGTGATGGCACAAAACGGCAATCGCAAGATGACCCGCGAAGAAGCTGGACGTCTTGGCGGCGAAGCGACAGCAAAGAATCATAGCCGCGAGTTCTATAAGGAAATCGGCAAAAAGGGCGGCAAAGCGACGTCCAAAAACCACAGCCGCGAGTTTTACCAGGAAATCGGTCAGAAAGGCGGCGAAGCCACCTCGCGGAATCATGATCGTGAATTCTATCAGGAAATCGGCCGCAAAGGCGGCAAGAAATAATGATAAACACTCGAATGAGCAGCCTGCTCCCATTCATGGGACAGGCTCTTTTCATGCCGCAGCAACAGGCCTCCCTCCATTGTTTCCTAATTAATATCATGTAGAAAAACCTACCTTTTTGTGATAGACTCATTTAAAACCTATTCGCTGTTCACAGGTACCCGGCTGCTTTGCCGGAAGACCGCGCTAAAGCGCAACAATTTTATAATAGATCTGGGGGAAATCGACATCATGGCAACCAAAAAATGCGTTCAGACATGATCAAGAAAGGCTTTGACCGCGCACCGCACCGCAGCCTTCTGCGTGCAGCAGGCGTTAAGGAAGAGGATTTCGGCAAACCGTTTATCGCCGTATGTAACTCCTACATCGACATCGTTCCCGGTCATGTGCATCTGCAGGAATTCGGAAAAATCGTGAAAGAAGCGATTCGTGAAGCGGGCGGCGTTCCATTCGAATTCAACACCATTGGGGTTGATGACGGCATCGCCATGGGACATATCGGCATGCGTTACTCACTGCCAAGCCGCGAGATCATCGCGGACTCCTTGGAGACGGTCGTGTCCGCTCACTGGTTCGACGGTATGGTCTGCATTCCGAACTGCGACAAAATCACGCCGGGCATGCTGATGGGCGCCCTTCGCGTTAACATCCCGACAGTTTTTGTCAGCGGCGGACCGATGAAAGCGCGTGGACAGCAAAGGACGAAAATTGTCCCTGACCTCTGTATTTGAAGGAGTCGGCGCTCACCAGGTTGGTAAAATCAATGATGATGAGCTGCTGGAATTGGAACAATTCGGATGTCCTACTTGTGGATCCTGTTCGGGCATGTTCACGGCCAATTCCATGAACTGCCTTGCCGAGGCGCTGGGTCTGGCTCTGCCGGGCAACGGTACCATCCTTGCCATCGCTGAAGAGCGTAAGGAATTCGTAAAACAATCAGCTACACAATTGATGGAACTTGTGAAAATGGATCTCAAGCCGCGCGATATCGTAACGGTTGAAGCGATTGACAACGCGTTTGCACTGGATATGGCCATGGGCGGTTCCACCAATACGGTGCTGCATACGTTGGCACTTGCTCATGAAGCTGGTCTCGACTATCCGCTTGAGCGTATCAATGAAGTTGCCGACCGTGTTCCTCACATCTCCAAACTCGCTCCAGCTTCGGATTACTTTATCGAGGATGTACACTTGGCAGGCGGTGTTAGTGCGGTCCTGCACGAGCTCCTCAAGAAACCGGGTGCATTGCATGGAGATCGTATCACCGTAACCTAAGCAAGACGCTGGCGGAGAACGTGGAAGGCTGTGAAATCCAGGACACCAACGTTATCCATCCGATTGACAGTCCTTATTCCGAGCGCGGCGGACTCGCTGTCCTGTACGGCAACCTGGCTCCTGAAGGTTCCATCATCAAGGTCGGCGCTGTTGATGCGTCGGTTGGCGGGTATCATAAGGGGCCTGCCATCTGCTTCAACTCCCAGGATGAGGCGCTTAGTGGCATTGCCAACGGCAAAGTTAAGGAAGGCCATGTGGTTGTCATTCGTTATGAAGGTCCTAAAGGCGGTCCGGGTATGCCAGAAATGCTGGCACCAACCTCGCAAATCGCCGGTATGGGTCTTGGAGCCAAAGTCGGCCTGATCACGGACGGACGCTTCTCCGGTGCTTCCCGTGGTATCAGTATCGGTCATATCTCGCCGGAAGCTGCCGAAGGCGGACCTATCGCATTCGTTGAAGATGGCGATATCATTGAGCTTGATCTGATCAACCGCACCATTCAATTGCTGGGCGTCAGTGATGAAGAAATGGCGATTCGCCGCAGCAAATGGGTCGATTTCGAGCCAAAAGTTAAAACCGGTTACCTCGCCCGCTATTCGAAGCTTGTAACGAATGCAAGCTCAGGCGGCGTATTGAAAATCTAATTACAGCATAGCAAGGGGTTATTCCTCGCAGGCATTGAACAGCCTGCGGGAATAACCCCTTTATATCGATGAACATTCAATGTAATAATCAATCATGATAGCAGTAAAAAGTCCAATCTATCCACTTACATTCCTTGCGATGCGCTGGCAACTGCCAAATCCCCCATCTGTTCCTGCTGCAATTGCTGCGGTTCCTCCTTTGGAGGCTGAACCTGTGTCTTCTTCTCAGCATAACGTTCGATCAGAACGTCCACTGGCATCATGAGCATTTTCGGCTCCATCATCTGGCTTCCTTCCTTCAGGCGGGCCTGACCTTTGGGATGAATAACACTGAGCAGCAGTTTAAGATACAGTCTGGTCGAACTTGCGAACAGCCCCCGCGGTAAATCCATGACATGAAATCCGAACTGCTCTGGTCCCCGTGAAATCATGGTAACGGCATACAAGCCTTTGACATCCTTGAATTCGGGACGCTCCAGCACCATATTGGCGAGGGAAGGCAGATCGTTCTGCACGGCGCGAATCATTTTAATCGCAAGCTGCACCTCCGAACGGGAGCGGCTGCCAATCTCGAACAATTTTTTGTTGTCAAAATGAAGCTCAAGGACCTCGTCTCCCTTTTCCAGGCGGCTTCCATCCTCCATCACGACGGTTTTCCCGGCAAACGGCCGTTTACGGAAATGGAGCATCGGGTCTGAAGGAGAGACCGTTTCGAGTGCAAACACGGCATGAAAGACTTTTTCCCACAAAAGCCACAATGAAACCATCACGCGCTTCAGAGGAGACAGCTTCCTCGCTTTCGCTTTGCTCTCCTTAGCCATCATATCGTCGATTCGGATACTTCTCATCCCCTTCTGCTCTGCGGCATTCAGTACACGCTCCAATGCGATGAGCATCTGCTCCGGTGCGTCCGGGTTTGCTCCCATGGTCGTCCCGCAGTCATGAAGCAGCATCACCTCGCCGCCGCGAAGCTTGGCTAGCATTCGCTGAGTCAGTTTGTCAGCGCCGATCTTGCTGCGCCAGTCATTAAACATGGATGACCACAAGATGATGCGACAACCTATTCTTGGCAAAATCGAACAGATTCACAATTCCCCAAGGCGGTCGGTAATAACCTGAACGTTCACCAGTTATGGTGTAGATAATATCATCCGTTCGCTTTACTTGCTTACGAACCGTCACAGGTCTCATCAGCCAGTTGCTCTTGTGAACATAGTTATGGATCCCGATCAGATGGCCTTCGTGATGAATGCGTTTTACAACTTCTGGATGTTTCTCTGCATGGGAACCAACCAGGAAAAAGGTCGCTTTCATATCATACTGCTTCAGAAGATCCAGAAGCCTTGGCGTATAGAGAGGATCAGGCCCATCATCAAAGGTTAAGGCGAACTCGTTTGTGCCTGTGCCCCTGCGAAATACTCGGAAACCAAATATTCGGGTCAGGATGCCGGGAATAAATGCATAAAAAGATGAAAGGTAAAACAACCATAGCAGTAATGTTTGCATGCTAACTCCCCGCTTTTTCTTTCTTTTTCTAATTAACACACTATTATTATTTTAGCATAGCACTTAAAGAAATAGGCTTTTTTCACAAATCGTGTACAATGATATCAATTAATAAAGTATAAAGGAGCCGATATTCCACTATGCTTCCCTTGTATAAAAAATATTGGAGAACCGCTTTCGATATTGGATTAATCGTACTTACGGTTTACCTGGTCATGTACATATTCAGCAAGCTTTACCAGATTGCGGCTCCCGTGTTTTTATCTTTCCTCGTTTTCCTGATTATTGAGCCTTTATCCAAATTCCTGCACCGCAGGGGTCTTCCGAAGCCGTTTGCCGCCGCGATATCCGTTCTGCTCTTCCTGCTGATTATCCTCGGCATCTTGTTCGGAGCAGGGGCACTCATTGTATCGCAGTTCATGAACCTGCAGGAGAATTTGCTTACACACCGCAACGATTCAAAAACATTTCTCCGAGGGTCTGATCTTCCTGCAAAGCAAGCTCGAGGCACTGCCGCCTGATCTGACAGAACGGGTTAACGGCTATTTTCAAGACATTACCGCTTTTGCTCAAGGGGCTGCCGAGTCGTTCTTTCATTATATCGTTGGTTTCATGGGTTCATTCTCCTCGTTCATCACCAGCTTCGGGGTAGCGATCATTCTCGCCTTTTTCCTGAGCATTGAGATTGGCAGCTGGCGGAGAATCGCAAAAGAAAAACGCCCAAAACCTTCAAGATGGCCTTTGTCTTTCTGAAGGAAAATGTATTTAAGGCGATCGGTTCTTATTTAAAAGCTCAGATGAAGCTGGTCAGCATTACGTTTGTTATTGTATACATAGGGCTGTTGATATTAGGTACAGGCAACTCGCTGTCCATTGCGCTTATCTGTGCTGTATTCGATGTATTGCCGCTGCTGGGTGTTCCCGTTATTCTTATTCCGTGGATTGTTTATTTGTTTATTGTCGGCAATACAGGGCTTGCCATTGGACTAATCGTTCTGCTGGCGGTTGTCATGATCTCCAGACAGCTGCTTGAACCGAAGATTACAGGCAACTCAATTGGCGTATCATCTGCATTTTTGATGTTGTCCTTCATGATGATTTCGCTGTCCATATTTGGAGTTGTTAGGTTTGATTCTGGCTCCGATCCTGCTGATTCTCATTAAGGAATTGCTTACACAAGGATACCTGCAGCAATGGATTCATCTGCCGAGAGAAGAATTCGATGTGTCTCCTTGGGACATGTCCCGCTCTTATGCGGAGCCCGAGCCCGAGGGCGATTCAACCGAAGCCAAGAAGTCAGAAACCTGACCGAATATCTCCGTCGCCTGATTGCTGCTGCTTGGACTCCGATTCTCCACCAACACAGCCACAGCGTATCGTGGCTTCTCCACGGGGCCGTAACCGACAAACCACTGGTTGTTTCGGGGACGGCCCTTTACGGTTACCTGAGCCGTTCCAGATTTCCCTGCAAGTGTCCATTTCCGGTTTTTCAAAGAACTGCCTGTCCCCTCTTGAACCACATCCTCCATCCATTCCAGCAGAATGGATGAGGTTTCCAGGAAATACCTTGTGCTGACTTACGCTCCTTAAGCGGATGGGTATCCTGAAGCAATTGGCCATTAGCGTACCGAATCTGTTGTAGAATACGAGGTTTGGTTTTACACCGCCGTGAAGCAGAGTCACAATCGCATTTGCCGCCTGCAGCGGGGACACGGCCGCATCCCTTTGCCCTATGCTAGTCTGTACCCTAACCCCTGCATCAGAAGCATCCACGGAGTCCGAGAATACCGTCCCCTTCTCCTCATGATCCAATGGAACAAAAGAACGAAGACCTAAGAATTCCTGTGATCTCCAGCCCACAGTTTGCCCAAAACCAAGCGCCGATGCCGCATCCGCTATTTGCTGTGCGGATAATCTTTCCGCAAGGGTAGCGAAGACGACATTACATGATTCGGCAAAACCCTCGCGAAGCCCAATCGTTCCATGTCCTCCCTCTTTCCAGCAGGAAAGTCCGAACTTGCCGTATTCGCCGTCACAATGGAAGTGCTCTTCAGAGGAGCTTAAATCATGCTCAAGAATTGCAGATGCCGTGACAATTTTGAAAATGGAGCCAGGAGTTGCCGCTTTCAAGGCACGATTTTCCCACTGCCCGTCCTTTGGATGAATCTGCTCCGGATTATAGAACGGCCTTGAGACCATAGAAACAATATCGGCATTGTGCGCATCCAGTACAACAACGGCCCCTTCCTTCATGCCCGCTTTCTCCGTTATAGCTTCGATCCCTTTTTGAATATCAATATCAATCGTTGTGGATACCCTCAAGGGATAGTACGGATTATCCGGCGCCTTTACCATCGGCTTGATATCCTGTATCACCTCATTGGTACTGTTGACTGGAAAATAAACGATGGTAGGACCTTCTCCCCGTATTAGTGAATCCATCGTTTTCTCCAAACCGCTCGTTCCCGCAACCTCCGGATAATCACGAAAAACAGATTCTCCTTCCGCTGGCCGGATATAAAACCAAGCCACTGCATGCCCGATTGGCGATTGCCATAGCGCTGCTCATAAGGAAGAACCTTCAGTTTGGGAAGTTCAAGCTCTTGGATCTGCTGGATCTGAGCTTTGGTTAGGGTACGAGGAATGACCGTATTCTCTCCATGCCACAACTTCGGCTCCTTTAGCTTGCCCCATGTCTGTACCAAATGATCCTTATTTGTCCCCAGGATGCGGGCCAGCTGAACTAACTGATTATGGGAGTCCTTCAGCTCTTTCTCGCTTACCGGGAACAACACCGCTGTCCAGACCAGCTTACCCGTGAGCGGCTTTCCGTTCCGGTCTGTAAATTGACCGCGACCAGAATCCAGCACAATGCCCCGTTCTCGCTGTATGAGGGAGGCCTCAACCATCGTATGCCGACTGCCGGGGACCCGCTGATGTTTCATCACGAGCTGCACCCATGCGAGTCTTAGGGTCAAAATGGCGATAAGCATCGTCAATATCAGCCATCCGTATGTAATTCGCTTATTTCGGATCAGCCTCATGTCCTGCTCCTCCAATTAGTTCTTTATTATTCCATTATTTCCATGTGGAACCTGAATCAATCACATTGAACTGATAGGGAGGATCATCAGAAGGTAATGAGTGAGCCGGGTAGACAAAAGACTGCTCCATCAGTCTTAACTGATGGAGCAGTCTATGAATGGAATATTACAGTCTAAAGCGAGACAAGGTCTCTTTAAGCTCATTCGATACATTTTCCAGCTGTGATGACAGATTAACCAGCTGACTGCTAACACTTTGCTGCTCCGTTGAGAGAGAAGCTACCTCTTCGGAAGTCGCCGAGGATTCCTCGGCAACCGCACTGACGTTGCTCATCGCTTCAGAGAGCACATTCTGGGATTCGTTCAGCTCATCAATGGAATGCGTTACAGAATCCAAACGTTCGATAAAGTCTACCATCTGCTGCTGGACGGATACGAAGATGTCATTCGTTTCCTTCACGGCATCCATCTGGCCTTTGAACAGCGGATTTGCATCCAGCAGTACCTGAACGGTTTCATTCATTTCGGTCATGATACGGTCTGTGATCTGGCTAACCATATCTATGGATTGCCTGGACTGGTCCGCCAACTGGCGGATTTCATCGGCGACAACCATAAACCCTTTGCCCGCTGCTCCCGCGCGGGCCGCTTCAATCGTTGCATTCAAGGAAAGGATGTTCGTTTGCTTCGTGATGTTCTGAAGTACATCCAGCACTTTGACAACCGAAGAAGTCGTTTCCTTCAAGCCATCCACCTTGTGCATCATGGAACGTGTCATATCCTCGGTCTGGTGTGTCTTGTCGAGCAAGTCGCTCAGATGCTTCGTGCCCAGCTCACTGGAGCTTTCCACGTGACGGGCCGATTTGCCCATCTCTTCGTTAGCCGTAACAACAATTTGCATCTGCTTCGAGATGTTGTTGGTCAGATCGCTGCCGCGCTCGGCTTCAACTGCCAAGCTGCTGGCTCCGTTCGCAATCTCCTCGGTGGCAACGGCAATTTCTTTTGCGGAGATGGCCGTTTTCTTCGAGGCATCACTTAACTCTGCAGCCGTCTTGAGTACTTCCTGAGCCGTATTGCTTGTTTGCTGCACGAGGGTAATCTGCTCCATCATATCGTTAAAACTTGCAGAGAGCTGACCGATTTCATCCTGGCTCTTATGGTCTGTGCGAACATTCAGATTACCTTTTGCGCCTTCCTTCATCAGGAGGTTGAGCTTGCCTAATGGACGGGCAATCATTCTCACCATCCAAATACCGATCAGTATGGCGAATATAACGTCAACGGCTGCCACTATCAGCGTTATTGTCAAAATGCTCGTTGCATCCTTCGTCAGTTCACTGGTTTGAACCGATCCCACAAGCTTCCAATCATTGGTGCTCAGCGTATTATAAACGGCCAATACCTGCTTGCCGTTCTCATCCTTGGTTCTTACGTTATCCGTCTTCGTTTCTGCCTTGAATTCCTTTGTAAATGCCCAAGCTGTCTCTGAACCCACGATCGAACTCTCACTGGAGGATACAATCGTGCCCTCTGGGCTGATCAACTGCAGCTGGCCGTTTTCACCCAGGTCAATCCCCTTCAGTTGCGTATCCAGTACGGAAGCGTTAAGTTCAAACATAACAACGTACGTAGAAGTCAGATCATTCATTGATCCAAGAGAGCGTGCAATCGTAAAGTACGGAGCTCCGCTGTTCTGCGTTGTTGGCAGCCACACAATCTTTTGTCGCCATCCTTCAGCTCTGTATACCAGCTTTGTTCAAGCACGGTTTTGGAGGTCTCCGAGGTTTGCCCCGCCGAGATCATCTTCTCACCTTTGTCAGGGATCAGATAAATAGCCCTGATGGACGAATCTGACGTGATTTGGTTAGATAGTTTATCCCGAATGCTGCGTTCTACGGTAAACGAATCATAATCACTCAAGTTTTTATCCGAGTACTCTGACAACAACTTCTGCAGTTCAATATCATAGAAAATTTGCCGTCCAGCGTTCTCGTACTTATCCAAGATGATGTCGATTTTCTCAGAAGTTTGAATGATCGTCTGCTGATTGCCGTTTGCAGCATTCTTCTCAATGGTGCTCTTCGCTTTACTGTAAGAGAGATAACCCAACACGATAACAAAAATACGATCGCTGACAAAAAGATTAAAAACAACCGGATCCCTACGGATTTTGCCGGGTTCACAGGCATTCGGCTGATAGCCGTTCCCATGTTTGAAATGAACGACTTTGCATTATGTATTCCCGTTGATGCCGAAGGTGCTTTCTTTTTCTCTTTGTTTCCCCGAGCTTCTTGTCTCTTTTCGGCTTCTTATCATGCTGTTCGACTTCTGACATTAGCTGTTCACCTACCACAATCATAATATTAATACGCTTACTAATCTCTTGAACGTATTCGTTACTTTTTATTTCGACAATTGGAGGTGTTTTCCTTTGGGTTTTCGCAAAAATAATCCATTACTCCTAATTTTTTGAAAATAAAAGAATCCAAGGTCCATCCACGGACCCGGATTCTCATATGTGTAGTTATATAGAACTATATCTTTTTTACCCTTTGCGCTTTCGCATCATATCAAAGTTACGCACCGCTGATCCACTTGCAAGCGAATAAGCTGTAAGGGATGCCGTGCCGCGTTCAGCTCATTTCCATCCTCATCCTGAATAGGGCCAACTACCTGCTTGAAGAAGGTACCTTCTGGGCCAAAAACTCAATTTCGTCACCAGGCTTAAAATGGTTTCGCTGCTGTATTACAGCTGTACCTGAGTGCTTGTCATACGCCATAACCAATCCGGCAAAATCATAAGGCACGGCCTTCTCTTCCGGTTCATAGATATGGTCCTCATGATCCGGGGTATCATAGAAGAATCCGGTATTCAGCGGTCGATTGGCCGCTTTGTTGATTTCCTCGATCCATTCCGGCTTCAGCACGTAATGTTCAGGGTCTGCCATATAGGAATCAATCGCCTGTCTGTACACATTAACAACCGTAGCTACGTAATGAATGGATTTCATCCGGCCCTCAATCTTGAAGCTGTCAATGCCGACCTCAATCAGGTCCGGAATATGCTCCAGCATGCAAAGATCCTTCGACCCCATGGTAAATTGGTTGTCCTCCGGTTGAAACAACGGAATCTGTGTAACGCCCGGCTTGAATGGAGACGGCCTCGATGCCCGCTGTTCCATCATCTGCACCTCTTCGGATACCCAGTTGCCGTTATCTTCTCTTCCATCCTCAAACAAATCGTATTTCCAGCGGCAGGATTGGCAGCAGCCGCCCGGTTGGAGTCACGATCCGTAAAATGATTTGACAACACACAGCGTCCGGAAAAGGAGGAACACATCGCACCATGAATAAAGGCTTCGATCTCAATATCAACATGCTCTTTAATCGTTGCAATTTCTTCTATGCTCGTCTCGCGGCCCAGCACAACCCTTGGTAATCCTTCATCCTTCCAGAACTTCACGGCCTGCCAATTAAGCGTAGACTGTTGTGTGCTCAGATGAACCTCAAGTTTGGGCGCGGCACGCTTGGCAACCTCAATGATGGCCGGATCTGCGGCTATAATCGCTGCGATGCCCGCTTCCTCCAAGCTGCGCAGATAGGATTCAATCCCTCTACGTCCTCATTATGCGCGTAGATATTGGTTGCCACGAATACTTTAGCACCGTATTTCTTGGCGAACTCCACGCCTTCCTTCATTTCCTCGAAGCTGAAATTGTCCGCGTTCGAACGAAGACCGTATTTCTGTCCTCCAATATAAACTGCATCGGCGCCGTAGTGCACCGCAAATTTCAACTTTTCCAAATTACCAGCCGGGGCGAGCAGTTCTGGCTTGTCCAGGCGATAGCGTTTGCCCTTGTATTTTGGCTGTGCCATTGCTTCCATGCTGTACACTCCTTAATAAACTTGTTCCTTATAGAAAAATCCAAACGATAACTCTCGCTCCGGATCCTGAATGGCACGAATTTCATCCATCCAATCCTCCTGAAATGCATAGGAAGAAGGGTCCGCAGTATATAAATCAATCGCCTTGCGGTAAATGCTTATCACAAGCTTATTATATTGGCGCAGCTTCAGCAGCGTCTCCACCTTAAAGCTGTCAAGACCTGGCTGCCATCAACAGATGCAGATCCTCGAGGATACAAATATCCTCCGAACTCATAATATGAGTTCCGTTGACGTCTTCGTAAATGGGATATTTCTCGTCTTGGCGCTCAGCCTCAATGAGAAACAGTCCCCGTTCCTTGTCCAGACTGCCTTCATTTACGGGTCTACCTTGCTGCGACATATAACTGTTCACCAGACGCCGCTTGGAATGGTAGATATTGGTCATGCCATGGACCTGAACCTGTGCTTCCACTTGAAGCAGCGGCTTCATGTCCGTTACTTCATCCATATTTAATTCACGCGCAAGAATGACCCGGGATGCGCCTTTGCTCCCCAGTAATTGGACGTTGAGTAGTTTGTGGCCGTCATTTCCGCATTCCAGTGCAGTTTAATCTGAGGAGCTAGCTCCTTCACCGCAGTAAGTACGGACGGATCGTTAAACTCCACCGCATCCACGCCGATTTCACCCAGTGCCTTGACATAAGCAGGAAGCTCAGGCAGCAAATCATTGGTCATCAGGTTATTTAAGCTTACATACACTTTACTTCCCTGTCCATGCGCATGCTGGACTACTTGACGAATGTCGTTCAAGGTCAGACTGCCGGGCAGACGCATGCCAAAACGATCTTCACCAACCAGCAAAGCATCCGCTCCCGCTTCCAGGTAAGCAGCAGCATCTTCCAAGGAACCAGCAGCCGCCAATAATTCAGGTTTGATACTCATGAAATATTTCCTCCCTATTCGGGGTTGTTCAAAAAGGATCCTGTCTATTGAATCCTGATCTTTTGATCAAGTCATATTATGGTTGTGCCATTTTCTTACTCTTCTCAATGTTTTTCAAATGCTCTTTATACGTTTTAGCAAACAAATGCTCTTGCGTACCGTCTTTCTTGGTTACGTAGAACAAATAGTCTGATTTCTCCGGATTCAGAGCGGCCTGAATGGACTCCAAACTCGGGCTCGAGATTGGACCGGGCGGCAGCCCCTTTTGTCGGTAGGTGTTATACGGGCTTTCAACTTCCAGATCAGCATAAAGCAACCGTTCCTTCGGTTTATCTAACAGGTATTGAACAGTCGCATCAATCTCAAGCCGCATATCTTCTTCCAGCCTGTTATAGATAACGCTTACTACAAGAGCTCGCTCCTGTTCTGCAACCACTTCCCGCTCAACCAGTGAAGCAATGGTCATAAGCTCATGGAACGTCACGCCGCGTGCCTCCAGTTGGCTCTGCAAATCAGGAATTTCCGCAAGACGTTTCTCGGTTTCCTTGAGCATGGTCTCCACAATGCCTTTAGCTGTTAGATCCTTCTTCGGCACATCGTAGGTTGCAGGAAACAAATAGCCCTCCAGATGGTGCCTGAGATCCGTTCCTTCCGGGATCTCACCTACAATCGGTACGTCCCAACCGGTAGTCTGATCCACAGCATCCAGAAATTCCTTCTCATCGATTCCGCTCTCACGAGCGATGGTTTCTGCCATCTGGAGAATGGTGTAACCCTCAGGAATGGTGAACCGGACCATTTCCTCCGCCTTCACTTCACCGTTGCTCATCTTGGACAGCAGCTCCTTGAAGGGGGTTCCCGGTGTAGCCTCATATGTGCTTACCATGTTTACTGCCTTCGTTCGTAATCTTCAGATAACCTTTAAGTATAAGGGCGTTCTTGATCAGACCCTTGTCCTCAAGCAGATCGGCAATGGATGATGTGCTCATTCCGGACTCCACCGTGAATTCAATAGGTGTTTCAGAGGTTGTAACAGGCTGTAAACCGTTCCAAATGTAGAACAAGCCTCCGCTTAAGCAATAAGGATCAGAACCAATACCGCAATAGCCAGTTTCTTCAATCTACTCATCCCTTCACACCAAAAGGGGCGGACAAGCTCCGCCCCTTCCTGAACTTTCATTTGAAAACGTAAGCACGTGCCTCTTACGAGAACAATTAATCCTCGTCTCCCTCGGGAAACGTCAGCTCATCGTACAGCTCCGATACGTTCTCCCATTCCTCGTCATCATCGATGGTTGAGAGTTCCAATCCGCCATCCGCATCCTTTACGATACGAAGCACCTCGTACTCCTCATCCGTACGGTCCGGCTGAACCAGAATGGCATATCCTTGGCCATCCACTTCAAATTCGGCGGCAATATCATATACCTCGATATGGCCTTTGTCGTCCTCAAGCTCCACACTCTCACCGAATGCTTCCTTAAGTACTTGGGTCCATACGATATTTTCAACCGAAAAATCAGTCATCATTCGTCTCTCCCGTCCAGCTCATCCACGAGCGTATTGAAGGTTTCCTCAACAATGGCCCATTCTTCATCGTCTTCAATCATAAACAATTTCAGATCTTCTCCATCTTCCTCATAACGGAAGGCGTAGACCTCGTCTGTTTCTTCGTCTGCGGACTCTCTTGGTACAACCATCATATATTTAGCATCCGAGCCATCAACCTCGAATTTCATGATGACTTCGAATTCTTCCTCGTTGCCTTCATCATCGGGAATATAAATAATTTCCGGTTCTTCTTCCATACCAATATGCTCATTAGCCATTGTTATCACCCTCACCTTTACCTTTTAGAATCCAAGTAGTTTTGCAAAATCAAGCTTGCCGCCATCTTATCTACAACCTGTTTTCGCTTCTTTCGGCTGACATCGGCTTCAAGCAATGTCCTTTCAGCGGATACTGTTGATAGCCGTTCATCCCAAAGGTGAACGGGCAAGGATAGGGACTCTCGCAATGTATTTGCGAATTCCATGCAGATTTCGCCCCGTGGACCAATCGTGCCATTCATATTTTTAGGCAAGCCGACTACAACCTCACCGACCTCGTTCTCTTTGACGAGTGTGGCAATCCTGACCAGCTCACCTTCATCACGGCGGCGTTCGATAACTTCAACCCCTTGGGCCGTCCATCCGAACACATCGCTTATGGCAACACCGATTCTGCGGTCCCCGTAATCTAATCCCATGATTTTCTTCATCCCTGTGTACTCCTAACGGTGACTGGCTAAATAGAACCGGACCAGTTCTTCAATCAATTCATCTCGCTCTTTCTTCCGGATCAAACTTCTGGCATTATTGTGCCGAGGTATATAAGCTGGATCCCCGGACAAAAGATACCCTACGATTTGGTTAATCGGATTGTACTCCTTCTCTACCAGCGAATCATATACCGAAAGTAGAATGTCCTGGGCGGAAGCCTCCTTCTCATCACCTTTTACATTGAACTTGACTGTCTTATCCATGGAGTCCATGTGTGACACACCTCGCTTCTTCAAAGAACATGATTTACCATGCTTCGTCGAATAAATATTTACCAGCTTGATCTAGTTATATCATAACATAACCCTAAGTCTCTACGGAAATCCAAAGCGAAATATTTAGGAAGTGTTCCAAAAATTCAGGATTGTGTACAGCAAAAATATTGATTCCGGTTTGCTGTACACAATCTGGACAAGAAAGGTTATACGCCCTTGGCCACAAGTTCCTCTGCGTGCTGCAGCGCTTGGGCAAGCTTGGAAGCATCCTTGCCTCCGGCTTGCGCCATATCCGGACGGCCGCCACCGCCACCGCCGCATACCGAAGCCACTTCCTTAACGAGCTTGCCTGCATGGTAGCCCTTTTTCACCAGATCCTGCGGAACAGCTACAACAAAATTCACCTTGTCGTCTGCCTTGGAACCGAGTACCAGAATGGCATCCGGCAATTTGCCTTTCAATTCGTCGGCGATACCCCGAAGTCCGTCCATGCTGCCTGCCTGTACTTCCACAGCAAGCAGAGGCGTATTTCCAACCTGCTTCACTTTATCGGTCAATTGGCTGGCCTCAATGGCTCCCAACTTGCCTTGCAGGGACTCGTTCTCGCGGGCAAGATCCTTCACTTGTTGATTCAGGCCCTCAATCCGCTTCGGCACATCCGTAAGATTGCTCTTCAGCAGGTAGGCGGCTTGTTTGAGCAGATCCAACTGTTCCTCCAGATGCTCGTAAGCATAGCGGCCCGTTACCGCCTCAATCCGGCGTACGCCCGATCCGATCCCGCTCTCGCCCAGCAGCTTAAAGATTCCGATCTGGGACGTATTCCCCACATGACATCCGCCGCAAAGCTCGATGCTGTAATCGCCGACTTGAACCACTCGGACGATGTCGCCGTACTTCTCTCCGAACAAAGCCATGGCGCCCATTGCTTTTGCTTCGTCAATGCCCTTGCGTTCGATGACAACCGGGATGCTCTTCCATACCTGCTCATTAACCCGGCGCTCAATATCGCCAAGCTCCTCTTGCGTGATGCTGCCAAAATGGGAGAAGTCAAAACGCAGACGCTGCGGCTCAACCAGGGAACCTGCCTGGTTCACATGATCGCCCAACACTTCTTTTAACGCTTTGTGCAGAAGGTGAGTCGCCGTATGGTTCTTGACGATATCATTGCGCATGGAGGCATTCACCTGTGCTGTCACGGTATCGCCCACTTTAAGCTCGCCGAGTTCTACAGTTACAAAGTGTACATGCTGTCCATGAGGAGCCTTGAAGAGACCTTCGACTCGGGCACGGACAGATCCGCCCTCCAAAACACCCTGATCGCTCACCTGACCGCCGCTTTCGGCATAGAACGGCGTAGCATCCAGAATGACTTGACAGGTCTGGCCTTCGCTCACGCTGTCGGCAAAACTGTCATCGGACACGATGGCGAGTACTTTCGCCTCGCGAACGGTGTCATTATATCCAACAAATTCACTTTTAACCGTATAATCGGAAAGAACGCCGCCTTGTATCTTCATGCTTTCCGTCTCATGACGGGCTGCACGCGCACGATCTCGCTGTTCCTCCATCGCAGCGTCAAAGCCTTCGCGGTCCACGGTCAAACCGTTCTCAGAAGCATAATCTTCCGTCAAATCAAACGGGAAGCCATAGGTATCATACAATTTGAATGCGTCGCTGCCGCTGATCACCGATTTTCCCTGCTTTTTGGCTTCAGCGCTGACCTCCGCCAAGATGCCGAGCCCATCCGAAAGCGTTTTGTGGAACTGTTCCTCTTCCGTCGCAACCACCTTCTCAATGAATGCCCGCTTCTCCACGACCTCCGGGTAGTACACTCCCATAATATCGCCCACGGTTTCAGTCAAGGTGTACATGAACGGTTTGTCCAGCCCCAGCACCTTGCCATAACGCACCGCACGACGGAGCAAACGGCGGATCACGTAACCGCGTCCTTCATTCGAAGGCAACACGCCATCACCTACGGCAAACACAACCGTGCGAATATGGTCCGCAATAACCTTCAGGGCCACATCATACTCAGGAGACTCATTATATTTCACGCCAGCCAGTTCCGCCGTTCTCTGAATAATAGGCTGGAACAAATCGGTGTCGAAGTTGGAGTCTACATTTTGCAGAATGGATGCAAAGCGCTCCAGACCGCGCCCGTATCAATATTCTTGTTGGGAAGCGGCGTATAACTGCCGTCCTTGTTCAGGTTGAACTGGGTGAATACCAGGTTCCACACTTCAAGCCAGCGTTCATTCTCTCCGCCAGGAAACATCTCCGATTCCGGAGTGCCCTTGCCGTATTCTTCGCCACGGTCATAGAAAATTTCGGTACAAGGGCCGCAAGGACCTTCGCCAATCTCCCAAAAGTTATCCTGCAGCTTAATGATGCGGCTCTCCGGCAGACCTATTTTTTCATTCCACAATTTAAATGCTTCTTCGTCTTCGGGATAAACGGTGACAGACAGCTTCTCGGGATCGAATCCGATCCACTTCTTGTCGGTCAAAAATTCCCAGGCCCACGTGATAACTTCTTCTTTAAAATAGTCTCCGATGGAGAAGTTGCCCAGCATTTCAAAAACGTATGGTGACGGCGCGTCTTGCCGACATTCTCAATATCGTTGGTACGAATACATTTTTGCGAGTTTGCAATTCTCGGATTCTCAGGCTTCACGCGCCCGTCAAAGTAAGGCTTGAGTGGAGCCATACCTGCATTAATCCAGAGCAGGGACGGGTCATTATGCGGTACAAGCGATGCACTCGGTTCAATATTGTGGCCTTTCTCAGCAAAAACTCCAGCCATTTGGAACGGATTTCACTAGCTTTCATCTCTACACATCCTCCAGTCGTAATATAGGGATCGGATTGACTTGCATCCAAACACAAAAAACGCCCCTGAAATAATTCAGGGACGATGTTCTCGCGGTACCACCCTGGTTATCGCCCATTTCAGCTCCAGACTGTTTCCCTGGAGAAGCACGTGACGATCGCCTTGTTGCAGCTTGATAACGGGGGCCAGCTATGAATTTGACTCACACTCAAAAATTAGCTGTTCAGCTTGGGACACTTCCAGGTTCTCGCAGCCAGACGGATGATTGCCCGTAAGGAACCTGTTCTCTGAGCAAGGTACTCTAAGCCTACTTGATTTTCTCATCGATTTGTACGGTTATGGATCTAACATTTCAAGTATATCTAGGGTGAATCTATCTGTCAATGCAGGAGCATGGCAAGTCTGAAATGGAGCAATCAGCCTGATTTCCTTCTTACATAATAGGCAAAAAATGCTGCAGCAGCACTTTGATGACAGCAAAAACGGGCACAGCCAAAATCAAGCCCACTGTTCCTGCCAACTGCCCCCGACTAACAGGGCAAAAATGATCAACAGTGGATGCATATGCAGCTTTTTCCCACCACTTGGGGTGAAATGACGTTGCTCTCCAGCGTCTGACAGATCATATTCACAACCACCACAAGCAGCACCATCTTCCATGAAATGGTGGATGCCATCACAAGCGCAGGAGCCGCGCCGAGAAAAGGGCCTAAATACGGAATGATGTTGAACACCGCCACGATGCTGGCCAGCAGCAGTGCGAAAGGCATGCCCACGATAATATACCCCACGTAAGCCAGAACGCCGATGATCAAGCACACCAGAAACTGCCCGCGGACATAATTCCCAAGCGCCGTGTCGATCTCCTTAAGCAGCATGACAATTGATTTGCGATGACTCCGGGGCAGATACGATACGGCGGTTCGCTGGAACACCTCAAAATCTTTTAATATGTAAAAGATCAGGAACGGAACAATCAATACATTAAACAGGATGTTGATGGTGTTGCCGATATTGTCCATAAAAGCCGTGATGCCGCCAGCGAGCCTCGATTCCATCTGAAAGAACCAGCTGTTCATCCCCGTGCGAACCCCAGGCGGCAGCAGCCTGCTATCCAGATTGGTCATGAGACTTTGAGCATTCATTGTTAATTCGGGCAGATGCTCATTAAGCTCTTCCAGCTGCCGAATCAGCATCGGAATCATATTAATCAGAATGACCGCGAGCGAGGTCAGAAAGACGGCATAAATGATCAGCACGGCCATGCTGCGGGGAACTTTGCGGTCGGAGAGCATGCATACAACCGGATTGAGCACATAAGATATGATCATGGCAACCAGAAATGGTGCCAGAACAGCCTTGAGAAATCGATAGACATCCAGAAACAGTGGACGCAGCAGCCAGACAAAGTAAAGAGAGATCAATCCAAGCATCAACCATACCAATAATCGAAACCACTTGCTCTCCGTCAGCTGTTCCACAGGGTACCCTCCTTTTTCGCAAGCTATCCTGTAGTATATGTACAAGCTTCCAGAAATAAACTAAGATTTCCAGCAGCGGACATGAAAAAGACTCCTGCTATACAGCCGCATCGGCCTTTGGCAAGGAGTCGTTTATCTTGTAATATGTACGCGCACTTTAAGAGGACGCGTGTATTTGAGGGAAATCCGGCTGCATTTCATCGCCGAAGAACAGGTCATCCAGCGAGCTGAGCGTGCCGTCCTCTTCTACTTGGTATACTGACATTTTCTCTCCGTTGACTGTCAATTCGATAAAGCAACCCCAGCAATAAAACTGGTGGGAGCCAATCTTTCCGATATCTTTGGAACTACAGTTTGGACATTTCATCCTACCTCACCCTATCCGTTCACAGAATTAATGGCTTTTTCCAGACGCTGTTCGCTCATCGGGGTACCATGACGGCACTCTCGCCGATAGCCATTTCCGCTGTGCAAGGCAGCCATTTGCGACCTTCGATCAAATCCGATACAAATCCATCAGATATTTCTAACCCTAGTATTGTATTGCCCTGTTCCTGCTCAAAATAAACATCCGATATACGTCCAAGCAGGATTCCATCCTCGGTCAAGACCTGCATCTCTTTCAGTTTGCGCTTGCCCAACAGGTACGTAAGCGGTATATCATTGGCGCCCAGCTTTCGGACAGCCTCCTGGTTGCGAATCATGACGGCATCTTCCCCATAGGCTACAATATCTTCCCATGAGACGCTTTTCACATGAGTGGAAAACAAAGCCTTGCCGTCCAGTTCCAATCCGGTGATCAACCAGTTCTCATCTAGTATAAAATCGTGGATTTTGCCGATTTCCTTACCGTTCTCCACGTCGAATACAGCCAGTCCAATCATTTCTTGAAGTTTCATAATACGGTGGACACCTCCTCATCCTCCATGGGTTTAAAATCAACCGCTAATCAAAACGACATCCGACTAACGGCCAATCTCAAAGGATGAAATGGACGAACGCATACCCCTTTTCCTTAGAAGGAGAAATCCCTTAACATCTATTTACGTAACCGATTAAGGATGGTTCCAATTTTTGGGCAGTGTACTCCATTTCTTGAGTAGTATTACCCAAACCGAAACTAAAACGAATCGCAGAGCGCAAAACAGGGTCAGAAAGTTTCATGGATTGGAGTACATGGGATACTTCCAGAGATCCCGACGTGCAGGCTGAGCCGCTTGCTGCCGCAATCCCTTCCATATCGAGGTTCATCAGCATAGACTCCGTGTTGGAACCAGGAAAGCTGATATTTAGGATGTGAGGTAGGTAATGATCCAGGTTTCCGTTGATCACAAAAGAATCCTCGCCAATCTCCTGACGAAGACCCTGAAGCAGGGTTGATCTCAGCCCGCTGTAATGCTGAATACGCTGCTCCATGTTTCTCACGGCCAATTCCACAGCCGCTGCAAAAGCTATTCCAGCCATATTCTCGGTTCCGGCACGACGTTTCTTCTCCTGCAGCCCTCCGAACAGGCGTGGGGATACACTGAGTCCTCTGCGGACAACCAAAGCCCCAACGCCCTGCGGCCCGTTGATTTTGTGAGCGGAGAAGCTCCACATATCCACCTAAGCAGGTCGCGGCATGAGATTGCCTCTGAGCCCAGAGCTTGCACAGCATCACTGTGGAACACAATTCCCCGGCTGCGGCATACCTCGCCGATCTCAGCAATCGGTTGAACAGTGCCTACTTCATTATTACCGTACATAATCGTCACAAGCACCGTGTTGTCTTTGATCGCGCCGACAATGTCCTCCACGGACACACGCCCTGTACTGTCTACAGGGACATAGGTCACCTCACAGCCCTGCCGTTCCAGCTCATGGCATGTATGAATCACTGCATGGTGCTCGATCGCTGATGTAATGACGTGTTTGCCCTTTGTTCCGAGCGATTCCAGCATTCCCAAAATAGCCAGATTATCGCTTTCGGTTCCGCCTGCGGTAAACACCAGCTCGTCCGACTGGCATCCTAAAAGGGCCGCGATTTGATCACGCGCCCCGCTTATAATCTTCTTCGCTTCTCGTCCAAAGGCATGGACGCTTGAAGCGTTGCCGTATTGGCCTGTCATCACATTCATCATCCGCTGGGCAACTTCCGGGTGCACCGGAGTTGATGCGGCATGATCCAGATATATCGATTTCATAATAGGTCACCCTTAAATGTACAACATATATCTGACAGGATCTACAAGACTAAAGTTCATTTTACAACAACCCTTTCAGATTCAAGATTTTAGCGTCTTCTATAATAGTACAATCTATAAAGACAAACAACAACCTACAAGCTTTTGTGGTTGAGGTGTGGGTACTAATATTTATTGAAGTGCAATGAAAAAGGACTCCGCCGCTAAGAACTGGAGTCCTTTTTTCTTTTCGATTTCTTTTTGATCAATTTGCCGAAACAATCTCGTCGATCTTAATCCAATGCCATTCTCCCTCAGGCATGGACAACTTGATTTCTCGACTAAACGTGTGGATCAGTACGACAATACCTGTTAACTTGGTGAATAATTGAATTTCCAGTTATTTGGAGTTATTCAAAGTCTAATCTAGTTATTCAGCGGATATAAGAGCTTATTTCTCTTCACCCTCTTTGATGAGTATAAGGAATATTTGGTAAAGTTTATGCAACTTATAGATAAGGAGGAATTACATTGAAGAAAAAGAAGTCAATTATCACTACCCTTGCCATGGTAATGTGTCTCTCGTTCCCAATAGCCACCTCCGCATCAACTACGTATCCAGATTCAACAGTTTCAATTATCTACAATAGCTCTACTGATGTGTACAGAGCAAGTGGCTCGGGAGGCGATGTTACAACACAATTTTTGTTATCCCCCACTGTTGGTTTAAGCAATGGAAAAACTATTTCAACACTTTTCACAATGGAGAACACAAGTCGTGGAGGGATTGTCCCTAGTCACTGGATAGGACTTCCAAACACTCATTTGCAGTTTAAAAACATGTACGCTTCTAGCGGAAATGATTCAGATGCATCAACATGGAGTGTAAATATTTCTGTTAGTGGAACTACCAGTACTTACCAGTATACTTTTGGAGATAATAACATAGGTGATTTCATAAACCCTGGTCAAAGTGTAAACGCTTGGGTAGATTATAACTGGACGGGGACATCAAATACTTCAATCAGCAATCTAATGCTTGCTCATGGAAATGAGAATTGGACATTTCTAAATGGATGGACGGCCTCAGGCTTGTTTGCAATGGACGCACAAATCGGGAGCAAATCAAGTATGTATCTGGAAACTGGTAGCAGACTCTCAGCAGAAAAAAACAATGCTAACGATCTTCCAGATGCTGAATTATTGAACATTAAAGAAGAACGAAAACAATTAGATTTAGCGATTGAATCAGGACAAGCCAAACCGATCAATCCAAAAGTAACAGTAAACGATGAGTCAGGTAGAGAAATCTGGTCGGGTAAAGCTGATGAATGGAATAAAGTCCAAGATGAGGTATTTAAGCAAAATAAGTTAGGAATATATTCAACCAACTAAGATATCAACCTTCATGAACTCTTTTCCTCGGAAATCATACAATGATTTCCGAGGTGCTTTATTTCATTCGTAAGGAGGGGTTAAATAAAATTGAGGAAAATCATCACATTCCTTGTTGTCGGAGTAGTAATGTTTTTATTTTACTCGCTATTGATCATTCCTACGTATCCATGAACAAATATATTAATGAGCTGTCCCCTGCAGCAAATATGGAGCGTTTGAAAATTATTTTGCTCAGTCTTTGTCTAGGTATTGTTTTCGATTGGTCAAATGTCATTAAGCTTGTAAAAAGAAAATAAGCATACACTATTCATTAATATTTCCTTTTCTAGTCTCATTATTTTTAGCAATGCTCCCCGCATTCTTTATAGATATTGAACCCTCATTTTTCACAAACATCTTTATGAAATTACACGTTAATATAATATTCGGAATACTGAGTGGTATAATACTTACTAGAATTTTCGTGAAAAATGAATCATAAAAAATAAAGACCCAACATAGGGTCTTTATTTTTTATGTGCTTATGTGGTATTCGATATCCTGCAATACAAAGGGCAGGACCTGAGGAAGATACCGCTACTCCTGCGTAAAGGGATTCTTAACACTTATCTATCTACATGTCACCCAAAATCGTCAGTTAAAAATTGCAGATGATTTTGAATGGGCCTTAAAAACTAAGTGTTGTGGGTAACTTGTGGGTAACGCTTTTCCTCAATAACTCTCAATCCCTTTGAATAGTCGGGATTTCAAATCCCTGTCAAATGTAAAACATGTAATTGTCTGCAGCAGACTGTTCATGATAGTTGATCAGGTAATCCAGAGTTGTGGAATCCAGAACTTCAGCAATGCTGTCGCGGATGCGCAGCCATAGATCCCGCTTCGCCGGATCGTCCTCTTCCGTAAAATCCACAGGGGATATCGGGCCTTCCAGCACGCGAATCACATCACCCGCCGTGATGGTAGCCGGGTCGCGAGAAAGGATATATCCTCCATACGCGCCGCGAATGCTTTTGACCAAACCCGCATTCCGAAGCGGTGCAATCAATTGCTCCAGGTAATGCTCGGAAAGCTGGTTCTTCTCGGCAATGCTCTTCAGTGAGGTTGGGCCTTCGCCAAACTTGGCAGCCAGCTCCATCATAATCGTTAATCCGTATCTTCCTTTAGTTGATATCTTCAAGGGGTGACACCTCTTTCGGTAATTTGTATATTGTGTTCATCCTGTACATAAATTGTAGGTGGTTGGGTGAAGCGATCATACGGCTCGCACAGCGAAGGATACACCGAATTCTGTGTTTTTCTCCGTATTCCGATCATTACCCTCAGCTTATGGTAACATATCCTGAACCTCAATGGGTAATATTCCAGCTGGAAAACCAAAAATGTTCACCCTGAGTGGACAAAATGAAGCGTGTGAACCTTGTTCCAATATGTTAAAATACGTCCATGGGCATAATTCAATATGAAAATGGTGATAACGATGGCAAATGAAAATCATAACACTCGTATCGTTGTCGGCATGTCAGGAGGAGTCGACTCCTCCGTAACAGCGCTCCTGCTCAAGCAGCAGGGCTATGAAGTGATCGGCATCTTTATGAAAAACTGGGATGACACCGATGAGCTTGGCTACTGCACAGCCGAAGCGGACGCTGAAGACGTGCGCCGCGTGTGCGAGCAGCTCGACATTCCCTACTATACCGTCAATTTCGAGAAGGAATACTTTGATAAAGTATTTTCCTATTTTCTTGATGAATATAAAGCCGGGAGAACACCGAACCCCGATGTCATGTGCAACCGTGAAATCAAATTCGGTGAATTTCTGAACAAGGCAATGGATCTGGGAGCCGATTATGTGGCCACTTACCATTATGCCCGTGTCATCGAAGAAAACGGACAATACCGTTTGCTGCGCGGTGTCGACAGCAACAAGGATCAAACCTATTTTCTTAATGCACTGAGCCAGGAGCAGCTCTCCAGAGCGATGTTCCCCATCGGGCATCTGCCTAAGCCGGAAGTTCGCCGTCTCGCAGAGGAAGCAGGACTGTATACCGCCAAGAAAAAGACAGCAGCGTCTGCTTCATCGGAGAACGGAATTTCAAAGAGTTTCTTGGACAATACCTCCCCGCTCAGTCCGGGGATATGGTCGACATTGTAAGCGAAGTGAAGGGCCGTCATGACGGTTTGATGTATTACACGCTGGGACAACGCCAGGGTCTGGGAATCGGCGGTTCCGGCAACGGAGAGCCATGGTTTGTTGCCGATAAGGATTTGACTAACAATATTCTTTACGTAGTTCAAGGCGATCATCCGAGTTTGTATTCAACCGGACTCGCTGCCTCCGGAATCAACTGGATTGCAGGTCAAGACGCTATGCCCAAAGACGCCTACACCTGCACAGCCAAATTCCGTTACCGTCAGCCCGATCAGGAAGTAACCATAACCCCGCGCGAAGATGGAACCGTTCATGTTGCTTTTGCCAAGCCGCAAAGGCAATCACGCCTGGACAAGCCGTCGTCTTCTATCAAGGGGATGAGTGCATCGGCGGTGGAACGATCGAAACGGCGGATAAAGTGCCCTATTGATCGGCTGGTTTAAACTTGAAGAGCACACACTTCACCCGGAAGGTTTCCGTTCCGAGAAGTGTGTGCTCTTTATATAAGAAGAAATATTATCGGAGAACCCATTCCACAACGTCTCCATGCTCCACGCTGGCCGCTACATCAATTAATCGCTGATTCGAGCTGCCTCTGAAAGGAAGGGAGACATCTCTCAGCTCCATTTGAAATTTGCCATCCACGATCACGTCGCATAGCAAAGCCAATTCACGCCGCTTCGGCTGCCTCATCAATGCTTCAAAGGTGAATCCCGTATAAGCCCATACATTTTTCCCGGGACACAGCTTCCTGAAGCTGTGCAGAAATGCACTGCATTCCTCCGGAGAGAAGAACGGATCCCCGCCACATAAGGTCAAGCCATCCAGCAATGGATTATCCAACACTTCTTGGAGTATTCTCATGGACATCGCTTCTGTAAACGGTTCCCCTGCTTCAAAATCCCAGGAAGCCGCATTAAAACATCCTTCGCAGGCATGACGGCACCCGCTGACAAAAAGAACGGCCCGAAGCCCGGCTCCTTCATTGATGCTCTCAGGCAAATATCCGCACACATTCACAGATGTTTCACCCGGTCCCTGACCTCAGCCTGCTTGGCGGAATTGAAGCGCTCGGTATAATTGGTTAAATACCCCGTCACCCTGCGCAGCCGCTGGAAGTTCCCATCTGCTTCCGAAGCACCACACCCGGGGCAAGCACTCCCGATAATCCCCTCATAATTGCATGCGGGGCACCGATCGACAGGGTGATTAACAGAGAAATACCCGATATTCTGCTGCAAGGCAAACTGCACGACCTCCCGAAAAGCAACCGTATTCTGTCTCGCATTCCCATCCAGCTCTACATACGAAATGGCTCCTGCATTACACAGCTCGTGAAAGGGTGCTTCCGAGCGGATTTTTCGATAGGCTGCCATCGGATGGTAAACCGGAATATGAAAGGAATTGGTGTAATACTCGCGATCGGTTACCCCTTGATCACGCCGAAGGTATGGCGATCCAGCTTCGTGAATTTTCCGGATAACCCCTCTGCTTAGGTGTTGCAAACAAGGAGATGTTCAGATTGTATCTTTCACTGGCCTCATCGCAAAACTGCCGCATATGCCTTATGATCTCAAACCCCAGTAGGTGGCTGGTCTCATCCTCCCGTGATGCTGTCCGGTTAACGCCTTCAGGCATTCAGCCAGCCCGATAAATCCAAGCGCAAGGGTGCCGTGTTTGATCAAATCCCGCACCTTGTCCTCCGGTGACAACACTTCGCCGCCTTCCCACACGCCTTCCCGCATCATAAAATCAGATGCTTTAGTAGGTTGATCCGCTTGCAGCTCATAACGATGAATCAGCCCCTCCACCGCAATGGCCATATAATGATCCAGCTGCTTGAAGAAGTGGGTCAGATCCGGTAAGTCCCGCTTCCCTTCGAGTATTCCATGCTCAATGCCAAGCCTGACCAGATTAATGGTGTTGAAGGACAAATTGCCTTTTCCACTCAGGCGATTTCGCCCAAAACGGTCTGCAATCGTCCTTGTTCGGCACCCCATGGTGGCAATGATTGTATCCGGATCGTCCGGGCTGTAGTAGGCAAGGTTAAACGATGCGTCCACATTGACAAAATTCGGGTACAGCCTGCGGCTGGAGCATTCTACAGCTTTCAGGAACAGGTCATAATTGGGATCTCCTTCCTTTGATTGACCCTTGCTTGCACTGAAATATATGCTGTGGAAAAATCGGCGTCTCTCCCCGCCAAGTCCCCTCATCGTGGCGTCAAGCAGGGCATGGGACACCAGACGCCCTTCGGTGGACGTACACATGCCGTAGTTCAGCGAAGTGAAGGGAATCTGACCGCCTGCCCGGCTGCTCATCGTATTCAAATTATGGATCAAGGATTCCGCAGCCTGCTTCACTTCATTCACCGTCTCATTGTAGGCGTATCGGTAAGTTCGAGGGTATGTTTCCTTCAGCTGCTCATTGTCTATGTATAATTCAGTGTCCGGAAGAATACCTGCCATCGATGTTCTCTGTGCTGCCTCCTCCAGATAGGCCAAACCCTTGCGAAAATGCCGACGAAAGGATTTACCGACATACGGTGCCAGATCCCAATCGATTTTACTGCCCGAAACACCGCCGAACTGACTGTTTTGCTGGGATTGAAAAATAATGGCTACCAGCGCCATTGCCGTCATAATACTCTGCGGCGGCCGGACGGATCCGTTTCCGGTATTAAAGCCCCGCTCCAAAAGACGATTGAATGGGATGAATATACAGTTCGTCGTTCCGAGCGCATACTGATCCAGATCATGCACATATACATAACCGTCCTTGACAGCTCTCATAAGCTCCGCCGGGAGAACGAAATGACTTGCCATCCACTTGGCATATTCGGAGCCGATACGGCTCATTTTTCCGCTGAAGGAATCCCCGTTCAGATTTGCATTCTCCCGCAGCAGATCGAGATTGGCTACCCCAATCACATCCCTGCTGATTTTGTACAGCTCCCCGGCGAACCCGCTCCAGGTCACGGATTTCCCTGTATTGCTGATAGGCCGCGGCTACCTCTGTATAACCGCTGCTCTGCAAATGTTCAACCACGATGTCCTGAATCTCCTCCACCGTCACCTGATCCATTCCCGCCGCTATATGGGCTGCCCGAACGCCAATCTCTAACGCAGCTTGCTCCCGGGAAGCACCCTCTACCGCTATAAATGCTTTATCCACCGCCTTCACAATCCGGCTCATCTCAAAATTCACCAGGCATCCGTCTCTCTTCATGACTTTCATGAATTCGGTCAACTCCTTATAGATAGATCAAGATCACTATCATACTATATATAGTTTCGTTAAACAAATTTACATCTATATATAGTTTGGCGCTGTGATATAGATCACGGTTCAGGAGAGAGTCATGCGGGGAAAATGACAAATGAGAAAGAAGACCGCCCAAATCCTGGGCAACCAGCTTGCCGAAGTAAATCCGGCGAACGAAAAAGATGCCGCCTACGATTCATGAATCGCAAGCGGCATCTTCTGAATTTTCATTCCTTTCATTCCAGTAACCGATCAGCTTGCAGCTGGCGGCATTGGAGTTGGCGTCGGTTTGGCATAACCGGTGCTGTATTTCTCGTCGATGGCAGACCGGATATCCGTCAAACTCATGCCCTCGCTGCTCATTTTTGCAGATTCTACGGCGATGTCCAGGCACACTCCGCAGCGGGTACCATGATCATCCCATACCACGGTCCCATCCTCTTGAATCTCATCGATAAAACAGTTCAGGTTACTCTCATGAGTAAGCACTTTCCCCGCACCCGCAATAGCAAGGAATATATTTCAGCACATCACTCACTTGTGCAGACAGCGCATAAATCGTTTGAAGTTCGCTGGTCTGATTCTTCAAAAAATCAGGCAGCTCGTCAATGGAAGCCGTCGCCTCCTGAATATCCCCGTTCGTCAGCTGAATCTGGTGCCCATGCTCATGCGCCGCTTCCGCAGTCTGCCCACTTGTGACCTGCTCCTGGACGCTTTTTCCCGAACAGCCGCTGAGCAATACACCAACAGACAGCAGCAGGATGACAAACCGTTGTTTCCCTGTTCTCATTACTCTTATCCTCCAATTAATTAGCGGTCGCAGCGGCTGTTGCTCAGCCGTTCCGCTATTCTTCGCGTCGTAGTCTCTGATTGTGGGCGATCTTCGATTCGTTCCCCTGCTCGGTCGCCTGATAAAACACCCTGCGGGAGAGCTCCTTCGGTAAATAATCCTGCTTCACGTAATGGCCTGGATAATCATGCGGGTATTTGTAACCGATATGTCCCAATTTCACGGCTCCCTGATAATGTGTATCACGCAGATGAAGCGGAACCTCTGCTGATTTCACCTCATCCATGGCCGACATGGCACGGGAGATGGCGGATACAACGCTGTCCGATTTCGGGCTCTCCACTGCAAACAGAATCGCCTGGGCGATATTCAGTTTCGCTTCCGGCCAACCGTTATTCCGGTACGCATCAAGCGCACTTACCGCCTGCACCATCGCTTGCGGGTTGGCTAAGCCGATATCCTCACTGCTGGCGGCAATCAAACGCCGAATGAAAACCATCGGATCCATCCCGAGCTTTTCAACCGCGTACAAAAACCAGAACAGAGCCGCATCACTGGACCCCGAATGCTCTTATGAAAGGCTGACAGCACATCATACTGTGTCGACTCATCGGCACGCACGATGGGCCTGCGAATCGATTCCTCCGCAACATCCAGCGTAATATGGATCGTACCGTTGGCATCCGGAGGCGTAGTCATGGCTGCCAGCTCCAGCGCATTCAGCGCGCGCCGGATATCGCCGTTCGCCATGGTTGCAATGTGATCCAGCGCTTCCTCTTCCGCTCTGAGATCCATAAATCCGAGGCCTTTGTCTTGATCTGCCAGAGCACGCTGCATTGCAATCATGGAATGCTCCTTGGTCAGCGGCTGCAGCTGGAATAAGGTCGATCGGCTCATCAAGGCCCCATTCACATAGTGGAAGGGGTTCTCGGTCGTAGCACCGATAAATATAATCGTGCCGTTCTCAACGGCGGGCAGCAGCGCATCCTGCCTGGAACTGTTAAAGCGATGAACCTCATCCAGGAACAGTATCGTTTTGGTCCCATACAGACTGCGGTTGCTCTGAGCCTGCTCAATGACTTCCCTAACGTCCTTAACGGACGCCTCCACCGCATTAAGGCGAACGAAATGTCCCTTGGTTTGCTGGGATATGATATGGGCGAGGGTTGTTTTGCCGCAACCCGGCGGGCCATACAGCAATATGGAAGAAACCTGATCCGCCTCAATGGCCCGCCTAAGCAGCTTGCCCGGTCCAATAATATGTTCTTGTCCTATATATTCATCAAGCGACGAAGGGCGCATGCGATCGGCCAGCAGCCGGGAATCCCGGTCCCCTTCACGCCCGATACTGAATAAATCCATTGCTACACTTCCTTGTCTGATATCAATGCAATCCTAAGTAGGTTTCAATAAAATCCGTCACGCTCTATCATATCATATTCGATTTAACTGTGCCTGTGGAAGGCAATGACTTCATAATTTGTTGATCTGGTAACACCGATGAATATCTGCTTGCTTTGACAAAAAGTCAAACTTTTATCTTTCTAAAGCGTTTAAGATTAAGCAACGTATGATTAGAATCAACCACGACCGGAGGATATGAAATGAACCGTAAACCTGTACGAAAGAAAATAACTCTGATCATCCTGCTACTTGCCGCTTTCTCTATTCTCATCGTTTGGACTTTGATTCGATTTATCGATCAGTTGGGTTCCTCCTACCAAATGCTTGGATAAGCGCAGCAAAAAGCCTCGTCGGGATGAGCACATGATGCATGCATGTATCACCCCAAAGAGGCTTTTTTCTGTTAATTTCGATCACCTTAACATCCGTGATGTTACATCATTACTCCACAGGCCAACCATTGACAGTAATCTCCGACGTTTCCGTCATGACATAGGAAGGCAGCGGCTCTCCATGCAGCAGCCACAGCTCATGCAATGCCCGGGTGCAGCCCACATACATTAGCTTGGCATCCCAAGCTTTCTCCGCATAATGTGCCGCATCCGCATCCGCCACGACAACGGCATCAAACTCCAGCCCTTTGGACAAATACACAGGGAGAATGGAATAGCCGCCCTGATAGGTTCCTTTGTTGCCATCTATCAGGTTCAGGTCGGGCCAATCGGCACTTAATTGCTCATGTAAATCTTTCGCTTCCCGTAGGGTGCGGGTAAGTATCGCAACGGTCCGGTATTCTTTGGAGATGAGCGTATCCAACGCCCGTGCTAAGTCACCTGTTCTGGAGTCCTTGGAATCATATGGTATAAGACGGACGGCATCGCCGCTTCGGAATACGGGTACAGCCAGCAGGTCACTGCTGACCCCTTCTCCAGTATGTCGTTAGCAAATTCAATAATCTCCATCGTGGAACGATAGCTGCGCGTCAGAGCAAAGTAAGCCGTCTCCTCTTCCTTGAAGAGGGAGCTCATCTCTTCCCAAGCATGAACGCCACGATACGCATGGATACCTTGCGATAAATCACCTAATATCGTGAAAGAATGTCCTCTCACGAACAGGTCCAGCACGGCTACCTGAAATGGAGAGAAATCCTGCGCTTCATCAATCACGATATGGTCAAACCGCTGATCCCCGGAAATATCATTCAGCAGGCAGTGGAAATACAGCAGTGCCGGGAGATCCTCTTCCCGGATCACGTTTTTCTTCAAATCTTTGCGCGTTGCAGCAAGCACGCCGGAAGGGATAAAGGCCGACAGCTCTTCAAACCACGTACCTACCGCTTTAGCCGCACCGAACAATTGTTTATATAATGAAACCTACTCGAACTTCGGCCATCGATTGCCATAAGCCTTTTCGCGTTGAGCCGCCCTTTTCTTCCGTTCTTTCATCACGGCTGCCGAAGGGGACTTCTTCAGCTCCATTTCTACCCAGCGGTGTAATCTTGCCAGCAGCCGTTCCTTGCGCTTCGCTAACGGATAAGGCTTATATTCCTGGTAGAACCATTCAGCTATCGTCTCCTGTTTTAGAACGGCTCCATCCCATGGGGAGAAATCGTCAACAGGGAGCGCCTCGGTTTCCAACGATTCCACACAGCGTCGGATAAGCTCCATCAGCCTTAGTGAACCTTTGTAGCGGCCGCTGACATTGTCGTCAATGTCAGGCGTTCCCTGCCCTGGTTCTGTCTCAAACCATTGATTCAGCGTCTGCGCATGATCTTCCGAGGAGAGCTGAATATCCAGTAACTCCGAAGCCCAGTCGCCGAATGTACGCTGCTGAATGTCGCCAACCCCAAGCTCAGGCAGCACATCGGATATGTAATCCAGGAACATCAGGTTCGGCGCAAAAATAATCATTTTCTCCGCAGTAACCTGCTCCTTGTACTGATAGAGCAAATATGCCAGTCGGTGCAGTGCTACCGTTGTCTTGCCGCTTCCCGCAACCCCTTGGATAATGAGGGCGGTGTTTTTCGCTGCCCGGATGATTTTGTCCTGCTCGGCCTGTATCGTAGATACGATATCCCGAAGGTTATCCTTGTTTTCCCCGAGACGGTAGACCAGGAACTCATCGGATACAGCGGGTCCGCCGCTATCCCGATTGTACGTGTCGGAGACCCGCTCCAGGATCTGCTTACGGATTACAACGTTGCGTTTCAGATACACAAGACCTTCGATGATTCCTTCGGGTGCTTCGAATGATGCTGGATCGGTACCGCCCGTAAACGAATAAAAAGACTCGCGACTGGAGCGCGCCAGTCAATCACCATCGGATGATCCCCGGCATCTGCTTTATCGAAGCCTATCTTCCCAATGTAGAGCGGTTTCTTCGCTCCGTTTCCGTTTTCTTGAAAATCCAGCCTTCCGAAGTAAGGCTCCGGCAAACTTTTGGCGAGGGCTTGCCGTTTCTCTTCCCGTCCTGCTTCGAGCACCTGCTCCGTAAAATCATGACCCGTGTATACGGGAATGCCGCGCAAACGCTCAAGTTGACGGCCAATCTCGACAATAACCTCGTTTAGCCTTGACTCTTCTTCTTGATAGGCACTTTGAAAAGATTCTGACACTTTCAGTTACCTCCTAAGAAACATATTATTTTCGCATCGGAATTCTGGCTTTATAACTGACCGCGACACAAAAGGAGTTTCATTGTAGCACAACTTGCCTGGATATACTAGCACAGCTCTGCCGCATGAATTACGCTGTGTTTGTTCAGCTACATAAGCATTCCTTCAATCGCAGCAAAAGACGCAGCATCCCCTGTTCGGATACTGCGTCTTTATATATTTTTAAATTTTTGCGGCTGTTGCTGAAAGCCTCGTTTACAAGGATACGCCGCCTTTTTCGAGCAGCTCTTTCACGGTTACGCTAACCATGATCAGACTGGCTACAGGAGGAACAAACGCATTGCTTGGCGGCTGCTTCGCCTTCCGAATCTCGGGTGCATTCTCGGGCACAATCTTCTCCGTAACGTCCTTACGGGGTTTCATCGGCTCCTCTAGAGAGAATACCACCTTGACCCCTTTTTTGATGCCGTCTTTACGCAGCTTGGTGCGCACAATTCGGGCAATCGGGTCCATGGAAGTTTTGGATATATCAGCTACCTGGAACTTCGTTGGGTCCATTTTGTTGGCTGCACCCATACTGGAGATGATCGGAATGCCGCGCCGCAGACACTCCTTAATCAGATGCACTTTATAAATAATCGTGTCCGAAGCATCGATCACATAATCCAGCTCATACTTGAACAGCTCTTCATATGTCTCTTCGGTGTAGAACATGTTCAGCGCAATCGCTTCACACTCCGGATTGATCAGTTTAACCCGATCCACCATCAGATCGGCTTTCTTCTGACCCACCGTTGTGGTTAACGCATGGATCTGACGATTGATATTGGTGATGTCCACCACATCTTTATCGATCAGAATGATGCGGCCAACCCCGGTACGGGCAAGGGCTTCCACCGCGATGGAACCCACGCCGCCAATACCGAGCACAGCCACCGTACTGTTCTTCATCACTTCAAGGCCCTCAGGGCCGATGGCTAATTCCGTTCGGGAAAACTGATGCAGCATAATTCAAGCAACCTCCTTTATCGAGAACACCTGGCTTATTTCTCGTCGCCCGGCTTCTTGGCAAGTTTGATATGCAGCTGCTCCAGCTGTCCACCGTCCACTTGGGAAGGAGCATCCATCAACAGATCCGTTGCGCTGGCCGTTTTCGGGAATGCAATCGTTTCACGCAGGTTGGTGCGCCCTGCAAGGAGCATGACCAAACGGTCAAAACCGAAGGCGATTCCGCCATGCGGAGGCGTACCGTATTCAAACGCGTCCAGCAGGAAGCCGAACTTCTCATGAGCCTCTTCCGGCGACAATCCGAGTGCGGCAAACATTTTTTCCTGAACCTCTCGCTGATAGATCCGCATAGAACCGCCACCGACTTCATACCCGTTCAACACGATATCATAGGCTTCCGCGCGTACGGCAAGCGGGTCCGTGTCTAGCAGCTCCAGATCTTCATGTTTTGGACGGGTGAACGGATGATGCTCGGCTACATAACGCTTCGCGTCTTCGTCATAGCTGAGCAGCGGGAAGTCCAGCACCCAAGCAAATTTGTATTCGTTATCGTCAATCAAACCAAGCTGACGTCCGATTTTCAGACGGAGTGCACCGAGAACATCCGCAACCACTTTTTGTTGTCAGCGGAGAACAGCAGCAAGTCACCATCTTCGGCTCCCGTACGTTCTCTTACGGCTTCAATCTCCTCTTCGCTGAAGAACTTCACGATAGGCCCTTTGAATTCGCCTTCCTTCACTTGAATCCATGCAAGACCCTTCGCTCCGTAACGGGCGGCATAGGGTCCCAGATCGTCAATCTCTTTACGGGTCCAAGTACCGCAGCCCTTAGCGTTCAAACACTTCACTTCGCCGCCCTTTTCGATGACGGAAGAGAATACTTTTACACCGCTGCTTGCTACGATATCGTTCATTTCGATCAATTCCAGACCGAAGCGAAGATCCGGCTTATCCGAGCCGTATTTGCTCATGGCTTCAGCATGACTAATGCGCTGGAACGGCGTTGCAAGCTCGACACCTACGGTTTCTTTGAACAGCTTCACCATCAGCTGCTCCATCATGGTCAGCAGATCATCACGTTCCAGGAAGGACGTCTCAATGTCGACCTGGGTGAACTCCGGCTGACGGTCAGCCCGCAAGTCTTCGTCACGGAAGCAGCGCGCAATTTGGTAATAGCGCTCAATTCCGCTCACCATGAGGAGCTGCTTGTAAATTTGCGGGGATTGCGGAAGCGCAAAGAATTCGCCTGGATGTACGCGGCTTGGCACAAGATAGTCACGTGCGCCTTCCGGCGTGCTCTTTGTTAGAATAGGTGTTTCCACATCCACGAAGCCTTCGCCGTCGAGGAAGTCACGGAAAATTTTTGACGCTTTCGAGCGCAGCATCAGCGTTTTCTGCATCTCCGGACGACGCAGGTCCAGATAACGGTATTTCAGGCGAAGCTGCTCATCTACCTCCACACCGTCCTCGATGAAGAACGGAGGTGTTTTTGCTGCGTTCAGCACTTCGATGTTAGTCACTTGAACCTCAATCTCGCCTGTTGGCAGATTCGGGTTGAACGTTTCAGGATCACGCTTTACGACTTTACCGGATACAGCCAGTACAAACTCGCTGCGAACTTTGTCGGCAACTGCCAAAGCTTCGCCTGAGAAATCCGGATTGAATACAATCTGCATAATGCCGCTGCGATCACGAAGATCGATGAACAGCACTCCACCCAAGTCACGGCGGGTTTGTACCCAGCCGTTCAGTGTTACATTTTCTCCAATGTGCGCGGTTGTCAGGTGACCGCATTGATGCGTCCTTTTCATCGGTTATCATTCCCCTTTAGTATAATTAAGTCGCTAAATCACGACGATTAAACGAACTCTTGAACCAGACTATCCAATTTCACGATGCGCTGCTCGCGGTTTCCATCGACTTCAGAGCGATTTCTCCGCGCGCCAGTTCATCATCGCCCAAAATAGCAGCATACCTGGCTTGCAGACGGTCAGCGGATTTCATCTGGGCTTTCATTTTGCGGCCGAGATAATCCCGTTCTGCAGATACGCCCTTGCTGCGCAGCTCGTAGATCAATTTTGCCACTTCCCGCTCAGCCGCTTCGCCCAGCGCCACCAGGTAGACATCCAGCGGCTTCGCAGCCGACAGGTTGACGCCTTGATGCTCCAGGATCAATAGAATCCGCTCAAGACCAATCCCGAACCCGATACCCGGCTGATCCGGTCCACCGATCTGATCGACCAGTCCATTAAACCGTCCGCCTCCGCCTACCGTGTCAATTGCGCCGATCCCCTGTGCTTTGAATTCAAATGCGGTGTGCGTATAGTAGTCCAATCCCCGAACGAGTCTTGGATTGATCTCATACTCAATGCCCATGGCATCCAGATATCCTTTTACTTTCTCGAAGTGTGTGCTGCACTCCTCATCAAGGCTATCCAGGATCGAAGGAGCATCATCGAACTTCCCTTGATCCTTCTTGCAATCCAGCACACGCAGCGGGTTGCGCTCCATTCGAGATTGGCAGTCCGAGCACAGGCTGTCTTTCATCGGCTCCAGGAAGGCCAGAAGTGTGTTTCGGTAAGCCGCCCGAACCTCTGGCGTACCTACAGAGTTAATCTCCGCTTTAACTCCGTTAAGCCCAAGCTCCTTGTAGAAGCTGTATCCGAGTGCAATAACTTCGGCGTCAATGGTAGGTTCCGCAGTCCCGAACACCTCTACCCCGAACTGATGGAATTGACGGTACCTGCCAGCCTGCGGCCGCTCATAACGAAACATCGGCCCGATGTAGTACAATTTGGATACGTCAGGTTCGCCGTACAGCTTGTTTTGCACATAAGCCCGAACGACGCCAGCTGTTCCCTCAGGACGCAGAGTCATGCTGCGATCGCCTTTATCCTTGAATGTGTACATTTCCTTCTCCACGATATCGGTGGTTTCACCTACCCCGCGTTTGAACAGTTCGGTCTGCTCAAACATCGGCGTGCGAATTTCATGGTAATTGTATCTCCGGCACAGATCCCGTGCCTTCTCCTCGATAAACTGCCATTTCTCGACGGCTCCAGGAAGTATGTCCTGCGTGCCAGTCGGCTTTTCAAATTTCTCGTTTGCCATCTTCATCCCTCCACGTCCTTTGACATCTTCACGACTGAACATGTCCATGCCTTGATCTGTGTTATAAAACCAAAAATCTCCCGCCCCGCTGTCCTAAGACAACAGGGACGAGAGATGTTCATGACGATATCACCCGTGGTACCACCCACATTCCGGATATGACACGCATTAGGGCGTGTTCAAGCATCCGCTTCATCCGTTTAACGCCCGGCCGCGCAGTTCGGCTACTGTCTATCCCACGGTTACCCGGTGCTTGCTTCGCCGTCTGTTCTCGGGGAGGTCATTCGTCCACTCATCAAGCGAATCCTTACAGCCAGGGATTCTTCTCTGGTCTTGTGGGGATGGAGTACTTGTTCCCGTCATGAAATCCGTTATTCATAAAATATAGTATACCCAAAACATTATATTTTTAGATTCTAATGAACCGCCGCACTAAAGTCAAGAAACTTTGTAGAATTTACCCGAAAAAGAAAAAACCTACAAACCACTGTTGTAGGTCCAAAACATATATTATATAAAAAGGGGGTCATGCTGTTATTATAAACAGCGAATATTAAAGGAACATTGAACAAACATTACAGTTATATTACAAGCGAGAAAGCGCTTTTATTGAAACGGCTTCAAAGGGGCTGCTCCAATGACGGAACAGCCCCTTTACGTTAATGGGATATGCCTTCTTCGCTTGCTGCAATCATTATCATCCAATAGGACTGCAATGCCAGGCTATCCTTTATTATTTAGTCAAAACGCTCCACGTAAGCGTTATTTGCCCGCAGATCATGCACAATCTGATCGTAATCCTCGTCCCTTACTTTAACGGACAATACGTATCTCAGATCATCATAGTCGCGGTCCGTCACATCCGCCTCGCGCCAGCCGTCTCCGTTCATATCATCGCTGTCAGGCCGATCCTCTGCCCGGTCGCGGCTTGCTTCCCGCGAGCCCACAATGACGCCTGGAGCGCCTACTACTCCGCCGGGTGCACCCATCGTCGTGGCACCCGCAGTTGCTCCGCCTGTGCCTGAATTACCCCAAGGCACGAGCGGGACAAGAATATTCCCTCCCCTCGAACCGAATCCTGCAGCTGTCCTACCTCAAGCTGCTCGGTGCCGTAGGTCAACAGTGTCGTCCTTGCGCCCTCGGCGTCGTCTTCCGTTCTGAAATAGGCTTGAATTTGTCTAGACATGTCCATTCCTCCTTTTTATCAACCAACTTGTTTGAAAGAGCGGTATAACATAGACAACCCATACAGCTATTTTTCCGTTACAGTGCCTTTAGCAGCTCACGCACGAAGGCTGGCTCGTCTTTCGGCGTTCGGGAAGTAATGAAGTTTCGATCTACGACCACTTCTTCATCCTTAAAGGTTGCGCCAGCGTTCACCATATCGTCCTGAAGCGGAGGATAGGAAGTGATGGTGCGTCCCTTCAGCAGATCGGCACTTGCGAGAATTTGCGGCCCATGGCATATCGAAGCAATCGGTTTGCCTGACTTGTCCGCTGATGTGACGAACTGCAATATATGGGAATCCAGACGTAAATTTTCCGGAGAAGATCCACCTGGAATAACCACCGCATCATAATCGTTTATATTGACGTCGGCAATGGCCTTATCCGTTGTATAGGAGGCCTTGCCCTGTTTGCCCTTTACCTCTTGTCCTTGTTTCAATCCAATGATATCTGCTTGATGTCCCGCTTCCTTCACGGCATCATAAGGAGTCTTCATCTCGGAATCTTCGAATTGGTCAGCTAGTAGAAATGCAATTTTACTCATCTGGCATATCTCCCTTCATGATTGTCCTCGATTTGTTATTACCCTGTAATGTCTTTTTATAACAGTGGAATTATTGAAGCGGGTAAGGGGTGCCTTTTTAGAAGGGAACAGAAAAACCCGAGTTTATCTCACCCAGGCTCTGCTTATCAATGCAATATCATCCTTATTCACTGCGGCTATATTCTAGGATCTCGGCAGCTGTTTCCGAATATTTCCCTTAATGTTTCTTTCCTGTGCTTGGTTCCTCTGAAACAGCAACCATGCGTTCCATGCTGGCTGCTTCCCTTATGTCTCCTGAACCGACCAACACAGGCAAACTGCTCCATATCGAGAATTTGGGGGATTGACGCATAGGCAGCATGACTCCTTTTCCAAAGAGAATAATGGACCTGCGATTACTCACACAGGATGCCCCATCTCTCTGATATCATGCATTTGCATATGCAATTCTAGATTTATGACTTGCTGTCGATAATCAGCGTGACGGGTCCCCAATTGGTCAGCGACACATCCATCATCGCTCCGAACACCCCTGTCTCAACCTGCAATCCCTTCGCCGAGAGCTCACGATTAAAGAACTCGTACAAGGCATTGGCTTCATCCGGCTTTGCCGCAGCCATAAAGTTTGGCCGTTTTCCCTTCCGGGTATCGCCATATAGAGTGAATTGGGAGACAGAGAGAATGGCTCCGCCAACGTCCTGAACACTTAAATTCATCTTTCCGTCCTCATCCTCAAAAATCCGCAGCCCTGCCACCTTGTCGGCAAGATATTTGGCATCCTTCTCTTCATCGCCGTGGGTCACACCCACAAGCACCATCAAGCCCGCTCCAATCTTGCCAACAACTTCATTGTCGACCGTCACTTGTGCATGCTTGCATCGTTGAATAACAACTTTCATATCGGAATATCTCCTTATCTCCATATAATAAAACGGCCTGTCTCCGCAGGATAACAGACCGCATTCATATAATAATCCGTGCTGTCATGAGGCCCGGGCCCCTTAACAGAACGACCATGCCAACATTCCAATCACTGCATGATTCGATGAACGGTATATACATCCTTTACCCGCTTGATCCGTTCCACAACGGATTGGAGGTGATCCGTATTGCGTATTAAAATCGTCATGTGGATCATCGCCATCTTATTCTTGTCGGATCGAGGTTACGGCAGATATATTCGTCTTGCTCTCTGACACGGCCTGGAGGACCTCGTTCAGCAATCCGTTACGATCGTGAGGTCACTTCGATATCGACGCTGTAATTAGCCTCAATGGTCGATTCCCATTCAACCTCAATCACACGTGCGGCATCTTCGCCTTCATCCGTAGTTGGCAGGTTCGGACAGTCCGATCGGTGAACCGATACCCCGCGTCCCCGGGTAACATAACCGACAATGTCGTCTCCCGGGACAGGATTACAGCATCTCGCAAATCGCACAAGCAGATTGTCTATGCCCCTCACCCGTACCCCGTTGGTCGGACGGCTGCGTTTCTCTCTAAGCTTGATCTCCTTCATCTCAGAAGTCAATTCAAGCTGATTGGCTTCCTCCTGCTCCTTGCGGAGCTTCTCGGTCACTTTGGTGCATATCTGCGCGGCGGTGATACCCCCAAAGCCAACGGCCGACAACATATCCTCGATGTCATTAAAAGCAAACTTCTTGGCCGCTTCCATTAATTTATCATCGGTCATCCATTCGGATACCTCAAGACCCAGACGCTTGATCTCGCGCTCCAGCATCTCGCGTCCCTTCTCCACGTTCTCTTCCCGCTTCTCTTTCTTAAACCACTGCTTGATTTTGCTGCGGGCGTGAGAGGATTGGGCAATCTTCAACCAGTCTTGACTCGGGCCGTACGAATGCTTCGAGGTCAAAATTTCCACGATATCGCCGGTCTTAAGCTGATAGTCCAGCGGAACGATCCTTCCGTTAACCTTGGCACCGATGGTGCGGTTTCCTACTTCCGTATGAATCCGGTAAGCAAAATCAAGCGGTACGGAGCCCGAAGGCAGCTCGATGACTTCGCCTTTGGGTGTAAATACAAAAACTAAATCAGAGAAAAGTCCATTTTCAAAGATTCTACAAACTCTGAGGCATCCTTCGTTTCATGCTGCAGCTCCAATATTTCACGGAAGAACGTCATCTTGTTGTCGAAGCTGCCTCCGTTGCCTCCTGAGCCTTCCTTGTAGGCCCAGTGTGCCGCGATACCGAACTCTGCCGTACGATGCATCTCCCAGGTGCGGATTTGAACCTCTGTCGGCTCCCCGTTCGGTCCAACCACGGTCGTGTGGAGGGATTGATACATATTTGTTTTTGGCATGGCGATATAATCTTTGAAGCGGCCAGGCATCGGCTTCCAGAGGGTGTGAATGATGCCGAGCGTAGCATAACAATCCTTGATGTTGTCCACAATAATGCGGATTGCAAGGAGATCGTAGATTTCGTTGAATTGCTTGTTCTTTACGGTCATTTTCTTAAACACGCTGTAGATATGCTTGGGTCTGCCGGACAGGTCGGCTTGAATGCCCATTTCATCCAGCTTCTCCCGGATACAGACAATGACGTTGTCGATGTACTGCTCCCGTTCAGCCCGCTTCTTGTGCATTAAATTCGCAATGCGGTAATACTGCTGCGGATTCAAGTAACGAAGCGCGATGTCCTCCATTTCCCACTTGATCGCGGAAATACCGAGACGATGGGCAATCGGGCAGAAGATCTCTAGTGTTTCATAGGAAATGCGGCGCTGGCTTTCCTCGGACTGGTACTTAAGAGTGCGCATATTATGAAGACGGTCCGCCAGCTTAATCACGATCACCCGGATATCCCGTGCCATCGCGATAAACATTTTACGATAATTTTCGTTTTGCTGCTCTTCCTTGGACCGGAATTGGATACGTTCTAATTTAGTCAAACCATCCACCAGCATTGCACACGTATCCCCGAAGCGCTCGCGAATCTGCTCAAGTGATACAGTTGTATCCTCAACGACATCATGAAGCAGTGCAGCAATAATAGACAACGTGTCCACCTGCATGTTCACCACGATGTCTGCAACCGCAAGCGGATGAAGAATATAAGGTTCTCCCGATTTCCGCACTTGTCCGTGGTGGGCTTGCTCCGCAAATACATACGCTTCCTCAATGCGGAGAAGATCGGGTTCTTTTATATAGGCGCTGGCCTTTTCGAGTAATCGCTCTATGCCCATTTTGGAGTCCTTCTCTTCCCTTTCTATATAAAATGGAACCCGCCCTTGTCAAAACGTGCAGGTTCCCTCGTGATTGTTTTCCTATCATTATGACGCTTGTGGCGTTATACGTCAACATGTGCAGCATCCTGACACTTATAGTATGCCCGTTTCCGGCGCGGAGACATCAAAACTTGACATGAATTGGATATTTTGACGAACTGTAAAAATTATTGTTGAAAAACGAACGATTGTATTTAATCTATTAAAGATCGTACGCGAACGGTCCTATATTTAAAGTCCTATAGAGGAGTGAAATGGTTTGCAACGTGAAATTCAAGTAGATGAGAAACTTCCTTTTGGTCCAGGCTTCCTTCTGAGTCTGCAGCATTTGTTTGCCATGTTCGGAAGCACGGTGCTTGTACCGAACATATTCGGCGTGGACCCCGGCATGATCCTGCTGATGAACGGTATTGGTACACTGCTCTACATTTTCTTATGTAAAGGAAAAATCCCGGCCTACCTCGGCTCCAGCTTTGCGTTTATCTCGCTTGGTTCTGATCGTACTGGTTATGACCCGGAAGCCAACTATGGCAAAGCATTGGGAGCCTTCATCGTCACGGGGATCATCTTCTGTCTTGTGGCTCTCATCGTTAAATATGCAGGAACCAAATGGATCGACTTCGTATTTCCGCCTGCGGTTATGGGTGCCATTATCGCGATGATCGGACTTGAGCTTGTTCCTGTTGCTGCTGGCATGGTACTTTTGCCGGAAGAGGGACAGGGCATTGATCCTAAAATCATTACCATCTCGCTCGTTACGCTCGGCGTCACGGTATTCGGTTCCATCCTGTTCCGCGGCTTCTCCAAAATCATTCACATCCTGATCGGAATCGTAGTCGGGTATGCACTCTCCTTCGTTCTTGGAGTGGTAGACACAGAGAAAATTGCGAATGCAACCTTCTTGTCAGCACCGCAGCTGACCACACCTATGTTCGATAACGGAGCGATCTGGACCATCATTCCGGTTGCGATCGTTGTTATCGTTGAGCATATTGGCCACTTGCTCGTAACCAGCAATATTGTGGGCAAAGACCTCTCTAAAGATCCCGGCCTTCATCGTTCACTGCTTGGCAACGGTATATCCACTATCCTGTCCGGGTTTGTAGGCTCAACACCGAATACCACCTACGGTGAAAATATTGGTGTCATGGCGCTTACAAAGGTATACTCAATATTCGTGATTGCCGGAGCAGCCGTTATTGCGATCATACTCTCCTTCTCCGGAACGTTCTCTGCCGTTGTAGCGAACATTCCTACACCCGTAATGGGCGGCGTATCCCTGTTGCTGTTCGGAGTTATTGCAGCTTCCGGTCTTCGAATCTTCGTTGAGCAAAGGTCGATTTCTCCAAAGCAAGCAACATGATTCTGGCTACACTGGTGTTGGTAACGGGAATTAGCGGCGTAACTTTGAAGATCAATACCGTCGAGCTGAAGGGTATGGCCCTGGCTACCATCGTGGGTGTCATTATGGCTCTGCTCTTTAAAGTATTCGAAATTAGGTCTCTCCAATGAAAAAATGATGGACCGATCGTGGAGAAAACACCAGATTGATTTCATCATAACTGGATCTCAAATCAAAACGCCCTGAGCTTATAGCTCAGGGCGTTAATATTTCCCGGGAAAATCAGGAAGATCTTTGTCGTTTACTCGTATTTCATGAGTGTAAATACATCGATTCCATCCAGCTTCGAACGGCCATTCAAATCGGCAAGTTCGATCATGAAGGCAGCTCCAACCACATTGCCGCCCAATTGACGGATGAGGTTAATTGAAGTTGCAATGGTCCCGCCAGTTGCAAGGAGATCATCCGCAATCAGAACATTTTGCCCCTTCTCGATGGCATCGGTATGCATCGCCAAGCGATCTTTTCCATACTCGAGGTCATATCCCACTTCAATCGTTTCGTATGGAAGCTTTCCGCTTTTGCGAATGGGAGCGAATCCGACTCCAAGGGCATACGCCAGCGGTGCACCCACGACAAATCCGCGAGCTTCGGGACCAGCTATCACATCGATCTTAAGATCGGACACCATGACCTTCAATTCTTCGATGGATTTGCGATATGCCTCACCGTTCTTCAGCAGTGTGGTAATATCTTTGAAGCTGATCCCCGCCTGCGGAAAATCGGGAATGACACGAATATAATCTTTAAAATCCAAAATAATCTCCTCCTGTATGGTTGCGGCTAAGATACACCTTTTGTGCGGGACATCATCCACTGGGTTAATTGTTCGGTACTAAGCATGAAGCAGATGCTGCTCCATATCCGCCAAATCGCTTAATTCCCTGAAGTGACGGGAAGCATCCAGCGGTTTTTCTCCGGCTTCGGTATAAAAGTAATTTGTCCCTCGACACGCTGAATGAACGCCAATTCTTCAAACACGTCCAGCACTTTGACTAACATGCGTGGAGACAAGGAAGCCTGCTGCTGCAGACGCGCAACAACCTCGTTCTCCGGCATGGGACTGGACGTCATTCCAGCGAGTGAAACGTACAGCTTTTAAACTGTTCCCGGTCCGGAATTAGCAATCGTTCACGCTGACTCCGGGTCGGATGTAACATGAATATATTGGGAACGGAATGGAAGGCTGACATGAACCCATCCAGCTGTTCAGCCGTCTCCGGTACGTCCAGTACGAACAAAACGGAAATGTCTTCTTGATTGTGGTTCTCAGCAATTTCATTATCCGGCAAGACGCCAGCATTCCTATCATATACCCAAAGGCACATATCATACAATTGGGTTTTTATTTCCGGGTGTGAATCTTTTGCGTATACCACTGCCGAACGGGCAGCCGGACAACGGAGATGCGGTTCCAGATCCGCTCTCCACCTCTGAATTTCTTTCAAAGGCTCTTGGATTCCCCGATAATCAAATACCTGCTGATAGGAGGCGCGAATGTCCTGAATCATCAGCTGCACCTTGCGGCTGCCGTTCCATTCATTCACGGAGAGCTCTCCCAACACGTCCACGATAGTACCTACGGGCAAAATATCGGCAAGATGCCCCCATCCAAATGAGATGGCATCCATCACTTCCCGCTTCTGCTGGATACGAAGCTTCAGGTGTTTTCCTTCCTTGCCGATTTTCCGAACATCCTTAATGACAACATCACGAAAGACAATCTTTGGTACAGCATTCGCCATCCCAAACGGTCCTAACTGTTCGATTTGCTCCAAAACAGGCACAGATATCTCCGACATGCTGGCTTCGAGGTCTGCATCACATACGGCAATGAGATGCTCTGCATCAAGTGCTTCTTCTGCATACACATGAAGTCCCCGTTCAAACTCTTCCAAGCGGTCCTGCTGGAGGCTCATGCTTAAGCAGCAGAATGATGACCGCCAAAATGGTCCATCACGTCCCGACAGGAGTGTAAAGCCGCATAGATATCGAATCCTGGAATCGAACGGGCAGAGCCTTTGCAATTCCCCGTATCGGGGTCAATCCCGAGTATGACAACAGGTCTGTAGAATCGCTCCAATATTTTGGAAGCCACAATTCCAACAACACCAACATTCCAGCCTTCGTTACCAGCACGATGACGGGAGGAATCTCCCGCCCTCCCCAGCGGGTCTGCACCATTCCAAGGGCTTCCTCAACAATGGTCTCAACCACTTGCTGCCGTTCCTTGTTCAGTCCATCCAGCTCCCAGGCTAAACGCTCCGCTTCTTCCCTGTGCTCTGTTGTGAGGAGCGTAACCGCACGACCTGCATGATCGAGGCGGCCGCTGGCATTAATTCGTGGTGCCATAGAAAAAGCCACGTTTACTGCGGTTACCTGCTCCACGTGAACCCCCGATACCTCGAGCAAACATCGAATGCCTTCATAACGAGTGTTCCGCATCGATTCAATTCCGTGCTTCACCAGCACCCTATTCTCTCCAGTGAGTGGCATCAAATCAGCTATCGTCCCGATGGAAACGATCTGGAGCCATTCCTCAGGCGGCTCCCCACAAGAGCCTGAGCCAGCTTGTACGCCACGCCTACGCCCGCCAAACCCTTAAAAGGATAAGGACATGTGGGAAGCTTCGGGTTGATCAGTGCATAAGCCTCAGGCAGCGTCTCAGGCGGCTCATGATGGTCTGTGACAATCACGTCGATGCCCAAGCTGTTCGCGTACGCAATTTGCTCGACTGCACTAATTCCCGTATCTACGGTAATCACCAAACTGACCCCTTGTTGATGGGCCCAATCCAGTGCATGATTATGTAAACCATAACCTTCATTGGAACGATGAGGTATATAAATATCATAGGATGCGCCCAAATGACGCATCAGATGAATCATCAACGATGTGCTGGATACTCCATCTGCATCGTAATCGCCATAGATCAGAATATGCTCACGATCCTCCAGCGCTTTGCGTATTCGCGGTACTGCCTCTTGCATTCCCTGCATGAGAGAAGGGTCATGCGTCAGCTCAAGTGTACCATGTAGAAATCTGTGTCCATCCTCGGCCGATTGTATCCCCCGCGAAGCCATAAGTGAAGCCACAATGGGCGACAACGACAGGTCCTGAGCCAGCCTATCGGTGATTGATGACTCTGCCGGGTGTATTCGCCATTCGTATTTGGAATACAGCACAGGGACTCACCTTCCTTTTCCTGCCTTTTTCCTGCTGTCTTAGCCTGTAACTCATCCGTTACTGCGTCAGTGTCGGCATATCATTGTCCATCAAGTCATAATTCGATTTATACGGATAACCCGGTTCATAGGGAACTACGGCAATCTTGGCATCCGTAACCTGAATGAAGCGATGGGTTAAAAGCTTTCGGATCCGCTCGGCAATTTCCTGTGCCTCCAATACGGAAGTACGCGGATTCACGGTGATTTTCACCTCGATGTTCACATGGCGAAACTGTCCGTATTCCTGAACTTTCAGTTCCGTGACCGTTATGACACCGTGCACACGCTGAATCGTATCCATAAACTCCGCTTCATGCTCATGTCGCTTCTCTTCTAAAAGCGTTCCATAAACGGAATGAACGATCAGTATATACCCTTTTCTCACTACGAGACAAGACACAATAAGAGCTGCAATCGAGTCCATGTATACCAGCGGAGCCCATTCGAAATAAAAGCCTCCCATGGAAAGAGACACCCCGACCAAGACCGTAAGAGAAGAATATAGTGCGAATCGGTGGTCAGCGGACAGCATCGCGTGCCTTGGATCATTGTTTCTTTTGATCTGCCGTATTGGTACTGAAATACGGCTTCATTTACTGCCAGTGAGACAAGGACTGCAATTATTGCGCCTTTGGTTGGCGGCTGGAGGTTGCCTGATGCCATGTGCTGAATGGCTGAAATAGCAATTTGGATGCCGCCCATAATAAACAATACGGCAAACAAGATCGAAATTACTGGCTCCGCCGTTTCAGGTGCATCCCGTTTGCTCCGAATGGAACTCTTATAGCCAAAGATTCCTGTGCTTGGCATCCGGTTCACCAATAAAGTTACTGCGTTCGCCGCAGAGTGCATAGCATCTCCGATTAGAGCCTTGCTGCCGGATAAATAACCGACAATGCCTTTGCACAATGCCAATGCAAAATCAGTTACAATCCCTGTCCAGACGATAGTTTCGGTATGATTCAATCGTTCATTGTTCACTTGAGGCCCCCTCAATCGTGTCCAGTCAATCCTGCACATGATCATGCTGTTAACTTTAGAAAGCCGCGTCGCCTACGACGCGGCTTTCACTTGTATAGGATCTCTGCTGTCTAGATTGCAACGCCATCAGCCCATTGGATTAAATTTCAATTTTATCTTTGTTTGGTTTAGGTGCATTCGGTTTATTGCTGACATTACGTTTTTTAAGCACAAGCCACAACGGACTCGCAATAAAGATCGAAGAATACGCACCGAAAGCCAAACCGATACAAATCGCCAGCGAGAACATCTGAATCGACTCACCGCCAAGCAAGAGCATGAAGAACGCAGCGATGAATACGGACAAAGCCGTATAAATCGAACGACCGAGCGTCTGGTGCAAACTTTTGTTTACGAGATCTTTTAGATCCGATGATCTTTTAATCTTGGCAAACCTTAAGTTTTCCCGTATCCGGTCAAAGATAACAATCGTATCGTTAATCGAATAACCGATGATTGTCAGAACGGCAATGATGAACGTTAAATCCACTTCCAACCCGAGAATCGAGAAAATACTGATAACCACAAATGCATCATGCAGGAGCGCTACAATCGCTGCAATCGCAAACCGCCATTCAAAGCGAATGCTGACATAGATGATAATCCCGATACATGAGAGAAGTACGGCATATATTGCGTTCCGTCCAAGCTCCTTGGCCATCTCGGGGTCAACCGTATTGATCTCGAATGTTGCCGTGTCATCCAGCTTCTCGATGCCGGATCTCAGCTTCAAATCCTGATCCTCGGTGAGTACCTGGCTGAACCGGATGTTCACACGATCATTACCCGGCGTAACACTTGCATCTTCACCGATCCCTGCTTCTGCTAGCACGGATTCAATCTGCTCCGTTGTCAACGGTTTGGAGAGTGAGATATCCACGTTGGAGCCTGATTGGAAGTCAACCCCGTAGTTAAGCCCTCGAGTCAGGAGAAATACCAACCCCAGAATCGTAATAGCTATGGATAGTATATAGAAAAATCTGCTTTTGCTTACGAAATCGTATTTCTTAAAGCTCACGAATGTCACGCTCCTTTACGCCATAATGGCTCGGTTTGCGGGCCCAACCAATATTCACAAGCAGATTGAGCAAGAAACGGGAGAAATAAACGTTCGTGGCAATACTTACGATAATCTCCAAGATCAATACGAGCGCAAAACCTTTAACCGCACCGGTACCAAACCCGAACATCACAGCGGCAACAAGAATCGTTGTCAAGTTAGAGTCCATAATTGCCCGCAGGGACGACTTACCGCCCGATTTCACTGCGGATGGCACACTCTTACCTGTCTTGATCTCTTCCCGAATACGTTCATAGGTAATGATGTTGGCATCAACGGCCATACCAATACCAAGTATGAATGCCGCGATACCTGGAAGCGTCAAGGTAAAGTCAGCCCATACGAAAATAAGAATCAGCAGCCATGTATGCAAAATGAGTGCAAAACTTGCAAGCAAACCTGGTACACGATATCTAATGATCATGAATAACAGAATCGCAGCAGACGCTATAAGACCTGCTTGCAGCGTTTTAGTAAGAGACTGCATACCGAGTGTTGCCCCTACGCTCTGGGAGTATTTCTCTACCAGTTTCAGTGGCAAAGCACCGAGATTAATCGTATCCCGGATCTGTTTTGCTTCATCTAGGGAGTAATTCCCTGTAATTTGCGCAGTGCCGTCTGTCAATACAGCTCGTACCGTCGGAGCCGACAGAAGTTGGTCATCCATGAAGATAGCGAGCTCTTGACCAAGAAGACGTTCTGTAATTTCAGCGAACTTCCCTTTGTCCTTCACTTTAATATCTATCATAGGCTGATTAAGCGTGTCATAGGCAACCGATGCGCCATTCTCGACAAAATCGTCGCCGCGGAGCTCTATTTTACAAAACTCCTCGCCTTCTTTACAGCCGTCATTGCTTCGGAATGTGAGGTTTGCAGGTTCTTTCATTGTTTTTCGAACTTCGGCCTCATCCGTTACGCCCGCCACTTTCAGGCGAATCCGGTTTGTCCCTTCCGGCGTAACCTCCGGCTCTGACGTTCCCATCGCATCAGCGCGCTTTTGCAAGCTCTTCGCTGTTTCCTGCAGTGCTTCTTTGTGACTTGCTGACCTTCCATTAATGGCTCGGCTTCATAAAGGATTTCAAATCCACCCTTTAGATCCAAACCAAGACGGACCTCTTTCAACAAGCCTGGAGTTGTAACGGCCATTAAAATAGTGATCACGAGCACGGTTCCAACGAAACTGATAATTCTCTTCATGCCGTCCCTTGTTCCCCCTTTTTACTCAATATTCCTATTATAGCGATGTCATAAAACCCAGTCAATTTATCAAAATTTGTCGGGCTTATGGATGAACCCTTATTCCGCAAGGCAAAAGGGACCTCTCCGATTAATCGAAAGAAGATCCCTTATATGCTGATATTGTCATATAGTTCATTAATGCTGTTGCCTTCAAGGACAGAATGTCGTTGACCAGTTTGTGGAGGGATGGGACGCCTTCCTTCTCATACTTGCTGCTGACACAGTTCCAAATATCATCGCTGGTCACATATTCGTACCCGATCAGATGCATTTCTTCAACTTTGCTCAAGCATACCATCTCAATGGTGCTCATCAATTCTTCCTCGCTCATTTGCTCGAGTTCCATGCATATGGCCTCCTCACTGACTCCCTGTTGTCCCTAAAATACATTCGACATCCTACTTTGCTTTCCTTCTATTCCTACCATGTCCTGAAAAAAGTAAAGTCATCAGATGGGACAGGTAGGGCATATCCATAAGAATAGCCATGTTGTGTCATCGTATTCAGTCTTAACCAGGGAGTGGGATGGACAGTGAACAAGCAATCATTTATTAAAGGAACGCTGATCTTACTTGCAGTAAGCATATTAAACCGCCTACTCGGGTTTATTCCCCGTATCGCCCTCCCCGGATCATTGGACCCGAGGGTGTCGGCATTTACCAGTTGGGGTATCCCTTCTTTATCGTGCTCGTAACTATCATTACGGGCGGAATTCCGCTGGCCATTGCCAAAATGGTTGCTGAAGCCGAAGGAGCCGGGAAGCAGGATGCCTCCAAGCAGATTCTTCATGTAAGCCTTATGCTGACCCTGATAGCAGGTACCCTCTTTACGGGACTCAGTCTACTGCTTGCTCCTTGGGTAACTGGTGTTCTTTTGCCGGACGAGCGTGTATATCAAACCTTCATCAGCATGACACCCATGCTGATCATCATTGCCGTTTCGTCCGTGTATCGAGGATACTTCCAAGGAAAACAAAACATGATTCCCTCCGCAAGCTCCTCTGTGATCGAGACGATTGTCCGAATTATTTGCATGCTGTGGTTTGCCCATCTGTTGATGCCCAAAGGTATCGCATACGGCGCGGCAGGAGCCATGCTCGGCACAGCTGTCGGAGAGCTGATCGGGATGATTGCACTGCTGCTGCAATATTCTGGTGAGGGACGCAGAACCAACAAACTGATGCCGAGATCACCACAAGAGGCAATCACGGCACCGATTGTGAAGGAAACGCCCCCACCAATAAAGGCATCCTGAAACGTTTATTCGGTATCGCTTTACCCGTCACCATGGTAAAATGGTTGGCTCCTTCTCTTACTTGCTGGAGACCATTCTGACGAATCGCAGTCTGGCCATGGCAGGTATTGCGACATCCGTAGCCACGGCCCAATATGGAGCTCTCCAGGGCATGATTATCCCGCTTCTGCTATTGCCCGGTGCCCTGACCGTCTCTCTCGCCATTTCCCTTGTTCCTTCACTCTCAGAAGCAGCCGCGCGTAATGATCGGGCTACCATACACAAACGGATGAACCAATCCCTTCGGCTTGCCCTTGTCTCAGGCGCTCCCTTTGCTATCCTCATGTTTGTTTTGGCCGAGCCGCTATGTCTGCTGTTATACGACAATAGCGAGATTAGCGATATGCTCAAAATCATGGCGCCCTTCGCTCTGTTTTTGTACGTGCAGTCCCCCTGCAAGCTGCACTGCAGGCACTCGACCGACCAGGTCGTGCTCTATTGAATACTCTGGTCGGAGCTATCATCAAAATGAGCCTCATCGTTTATTTGGCATCCAATCCGGCCTTCGGCATCAAGGGTGCCGTGATCGCCATCATCGTAAACAGCATCGCTGTCACTTTGCTGCATGGATTTAGCCTGTCGAGACTGATCGGCTTTCGGTTCCGCCTGCTTGATTATGTGAAAATCGGAGCCGTTATGATCATTATGGGCGCCTGTGTTCTGTATGGCTATAAACATCTTCCGTTTGCATCCTTACCGTGGCTGCAATTCCTGGCCTCTGCGACGGTTGGAGTCATGGTCTATTTGATCGTGATTTTTATGACCAGGCTGGTCACTCCTCGTGACCTGGAGCGTGTTCCCGTCGTTGGTTCCTGGTTCAGCCGATTGAGCCGCCGTTAATCCCGATTCTTGCGGTCAATGTAAATACGTCCTTTATGGTCAATCGAGCACAAAAATATATCTTTAAAATCTTTGGCACCATGATTTTGAATCTCGTTTTTAAGCCAGAATCGTGTCTTTTCAATTAATTCCAGATTTTCGTCCTGTACCTTTCCATCCAGTATAAGCGGAATGGGAAGCCCTTCGTACGTAATTTTGTGGTATGGAATATCGACGACGGTTGGATCTACTTCCTTGGATGTGGATTTGGATGAAGAAGAACCGGAAGAATTTGCGGAACTCGGGGTCTCTGATGAACTTGAAGAGTGGCTGCTGCTGTTGGAGCTATTCGAACTGCTGTCAGCATCCTTTGGAATGACGGTGAGCTGTCCGGAAGTTTCGAGAATCGCAAACTCCACATCCGCCAGGCTGTCGATGTCTTTGCCTCTTAGCTGCTGCATCAAATCATCCAGATTATAGCGCAATTTTGTCATCTCTTTGCGGTGCAGCTTGCCACGGGACACCAATACGCTTGGCCTTCCGTCTGCAAACAGGCGTATCTTTCGATTCTTCAAGCCAATGTAAGCAAGCCCTACCTGAATGCCCACCAGAACGGCGATAGGAGCAAGCCCTTCCCAAATCGGTTTATTGACATCTTCCAGTACAAAAACGGCAATTTCAGCGATCATGATGGATATGACCAAATCGAAGATGGACAGCTTTCCGATTTCCCTTTTGCCCATGATTCGCATGGTGACAAAAATGACCACATACATCAGAATGGTCCGCAGAATCAGAATAGTCATATGAGACATAAACAATCCCTCCCTAGCTTGTCGAACATTCTCATGTACAGCTATTCTGGCCTGCTGCACCTCTTCCCATTCGATTACAATTGCTTAATTAATGGTAATCATGCAAAACCTATTGCAAAATGTTCAGTTTGTACTATATGTACAGGCTTGGCCATACAATGTTTAATAATCAAGATTAGTTAAGGGGGACGATTCATGGAACCAATCCGGCGAGTATTTACCTTTAGGATCTCCAATCCGATTCTTTCAGGTCTTTTGTATTCTTTTTCTGGATGTTTCTGGGTGCACTGGCTTTATCACTGCTGCTATGGAGCAGCGGGCTGGCTGAAGACGACTTATCCTTTTATACGTTTCTCGTACATGCTATCGCAGCGTTTATCGGTGGATGTGTAAGCGGGAAGCGAGCAGGAAACAAAGGCTGGTATTACGGCTGCCTCACAGGGCTGTTATACGGCGTTACACTGCTCGTCATTGGCTTTCTTGCCCTGGATAGCTCCTTGTCTCTTGGAGACTTGACACTGATTGCCATGGTTTTGCTGCTGGCGCAATCGGGGAATGTTCGGGGTCAATTTGAAGAAATAACACACTTCCTAAATCTTCCATGAACAGTCCATTGCTACACTTTTACTCACAAAAACAAAGGCCGATTCCATCAGGAACCTACTTTGTTATGGCTGTCATATCTTCACGATTACATCCCATATGTAGGTGAGACGTGATTATGCATCCGTGCTTACACTGTGGCTGATCGAGTTGCGGTCGAACGTCAACTTCGTTACATCGTTCACTTTCAAGACCACAATATCGTCGGTAATCTCCACGATCGTGCCGTGAAGTCCTCCAATTGTTACCACTTTATCGCCTTTGGACAAGGCGCTAAGCATTGCGTTTCTAGTCTTCTGTTTCTTCTGCTGTGGACGAATAAGCAGGAAATAGAAGATAACAAACATCAATACGAATGGCAAGATCAGACCTAATATGCCGCCACTGCCGCCATTCGCCGCTGCTGCTAAATCAAAAGTTTCTATCATATCTTTCCCCCTTTCATAAAACTTATCATGATGGCCATGATTTTGCTTTAAAACCCTTTTTATTATCATGTAGGCCGTACTTATCAAAAAACTCATCGCGGAAATCAAGCAGACGGTCTTCCATAATACTCTGGCGTACGCCCCGCATCAAATTGAGCAGGAAATGCAGATTATGATACGTCGTCAATCTCATTCCGAACGTTTCATCGCTCTTGATCAGATGACGCAAATAAGCACGCGAGTAGTTACGGCAAGTGTAGCAGTCGCATTCCGGATCCAGCGGTCCGTAATCCCTGGCATATTGAGCATTTCGAACGACAAGACGGCCTTGACTTGTCATCGTTGTCCCGTTGCGGGCAATCCGAGTCGGAAGCACGCAATCGAACATATCCACACCACGAATCGAGCCCTCAATCAACGCATCGGGTGATCCGACTCCCATCAAATAGCGAGGCTTATTGTTCGGCAGCAGGGGTACCGTGTGATCCAGCACTTCATACATCAGCTGCTTCGATTCTCCCACACTAAGTCCACCAATAGCATAACCCGGGAAATCCATGGAAGTCAAATCCCGGGCGCTCTGGCGGCGCAGATCCTCATGCATGCCTCCCTGGACGATCGCGAACAGGGCTTGATCTTCCGGTCTGGCATGACTCTTAAGGCAGCGTTCAGCCCAGCGGGAAGTACGCTCAGTGGATTGTTTCACATATTCGTACTCCGCAGGATAAGGCGGGCATTCATCAAAGGCCATCATAATATCAGATCCCAGCGCGTTCTGAATCTCCATGGCAACCTCGGGAGAGATGAACAGTTTATCTCCGTTCAGATGGGAACGGAAATGTACGCCTTCCTCCGTTATTTTCCTCATTTCTGCCAAGCTGAATACCTGAAAGCCGCCGCTGTCGGTCAAGATCGGCTTAGGTCCCAGTTCATGAATTTGTGCAGTCCGCCTGCTTCCTTGACGATGTCATGCCCGGGACGAAGAAAGAGATGATAGGTATTACTCAAAATAATGTGAGCATCCATGGCTTTGAGTTCTTCCGGGCTCATGGTTTTTACGGTTGCCAATGTTCCGACTTAACATAAAAGTCGGTGTATCGATCACACCGTGAGGAGTGTGCACCCTGCCAAGCCTAGCGCCTGATTGTTTGCACGTTTTAATATGTTCATACGTAACAGCTGCTGCCATTGTGATTACCAACCTCCGAAGTTAATAGATAAACATAGCGTCGCCAAAGCTGAAGAAACGGTACTTGTCTTCAACTGCTTCCTTGTACGCTTTCATAATGTGTTCACGTCCAGCCAGCGCACTGACCAGCATAACCAGCGTGGATTTGGGAAGATGGAAATTCGTGATCAGTGCATCCACGACCGTAAACGAATACCCGGGATAGATAAAAATGCTTGTCCAGCCGCTGCTCTCCCGGAGAGGCTCGCCGTTCATCTGTGAGCCTACCGTTTCCAGCGTTCGGCATGAGGTCGTTCCAACAGCTATGACCCGGCCTCCACGCCGCTTCGTTTCATTAAGCAGATCTGCCGTCTCCTGAGAGAGAGAATAATACTCTTCATGCATGACATGATCCTCGACCACATCCACGGACATCGGACGGAATGTTCCCAGTCCCACATGCAGGGTGATGAAGGCGATGTCCACCCCTTGGCACGGATCTGTTCCAGGAGTGCCTCTGTGAAGTGAAGGCCTGCTGTCGGTGCAGCTGCGGATCCTTCGTGCTTCGCGTATACGGTCTGATAACGATCCCGGTCATCCAGCTTCTCTTTAATATAAGGCGGGAGCGGCATTTGACCCAGCTCATCCAGAATCTCCTGAAAAATCCCTTTATAAGAGAAGGAAAGGGTGCGAGCACCCATCTCTCCTTCCTCCTCAATAACCGCTTTTAATTTGCCATCACCAAAAGAAATCACATTTCCCTTTTTCAACTTCTTGCCGGGTTTCACCAGTGCTTCCCATCGGTCTTGCCCCATACTCTTCAGCAGAAGGACCTCTGCCTTGGCACCAGATCTTCCTTTTCGCCGAACAATCGTGCAGGAATCACCTTCGTATCATTTAATACAAGCGTGTCTCCCGCATTCAGGCTGTCTATGATATCTGCGAACGTTTGATGACTGATTTGCCCGCTCTCTTTGTTAAGGGTGAGAAGTCTTGACGAACTTCGATCAAGCAGCGGTGTCTGCGCAATCAATTGTTCGGGTAATTCAAAATCATACAAATCTACATTCATGTCGGTCAGTCCTTCGTAATAATCGTGTTGCGGTAATAGTGTTGGAGTATCTGCTTATAATCATACCCTTCATCGGCCATTCCTTTGGCACCCCACTGCGACATGCCGAGTCCATGACCGAAGCCTTTGGTAAATTTGAAGCCGGAAGAGTTCTCGATTACACGTGCTTTCCCTGTTCCATTCATCACAACGGTCCCGGAGCCTCTAACATTTCCGTTTCCGCTTCCAGAGATGACCGATACCGTTTGACCGCTTGAAACCGTTGATACCGCACCATTCGCGCTCAATACAGTATAACTTCCGGTTGATTCAATATCAAACAGTGTGCTTGGCAGACCGTTGAAAGCAGAGCGGAACATATCCGGATATTTGACGTCCAGCACTTGTCCATTAGCTTTAACCGTAAGGGCACGCCCGGATGGGCCTCGCTCCGTTACATCCAATGAAGAAATAGAGGCAGGCAGGCTGTTAGTTGTTTTTCCTTTTAGAGAGGCCAGCAATTCGTCTGAAGTATAAGGACCGCGAACCCAATCATAACTGTTGGACTCCGCCACCTTTTCAAGAATAACGGCAGTGTCTCCCGGATTCATCTTGCCCACAGGCTCAACGTTCGATTGGATTAACGGCAATTGCCGCACATTCGTATCCTTGGAAGTGACGGTCATGTACAGAAGCCCTGCCGAGGTTTTATTGGTTTCTTTTGCATTGTCCTCACGGACATAACCTAACCCCGCTCGGAAGGAGCACATGATACCATGACTTGAGCGCAGCTTGGGACGAAGAATCCCCGGGGCTTTCCACTGCTGTAAACAGATCGTTCCGGTTTCCCCATACCTCAGTGGAGTCCGCCGTCATCCCCCGCTGTTGGAGGAAAATACGGTTTCCACGAGCTTGCCGTCCTTCAAAACAACTTCGCCTTCAGTGGCATCTACAGCCTGAATAATGCTGGCATACTCATAGGCTGTTCCATAATAGGCTTGGCTTAATGTTGTATCCACCACATGTGCTACTTCAAACTTGCTGCCTTGGAATAGAGCATAACTGCGCGCTGCAACGGCTTGAGCTTTCAGAGCCTCTGCTCCCCAGGAAGACGGCACTTCGGCGCCGACAACGGAATACAGGTACTGCTGGAACGGCAATTCATTCACAAGATAGAGTTGGCCGTTCTTTTGCCCGATCTCAAATGTCCCTCGATAAGAACGATCCGTGCGCTCTTTCACATTTGTTGCGGCCCCTGTCTTCCCTTCCAGGCGCAGTGTGGACTGAGCGCCCGCCAACATGTAATGCTGTGTTTCTTGAGGGGTTGCCAGGTTCAGGCTGACATCGCGTCTCAGAATCAGTCCTGAAGTATTAGCACCCTGTTCGACAAGTGCAGCAGAAACTTTTCCCGCTTCCTGTTTGATTGCTGCCAAATCCGATGTGTTCGCGGCTTCCCTACCCATACCTCATAAGTAGAAGCTCCTCCCGCTTACACCAGCACGTTGAATGCATCAATGCCTGCATCCGCAAACGATTTACGAACCGTCTCCGCCTGGGCTTCTGAGCCATACGATCCAGCCGACAGATGCAATCCGCCTTTGACGGAAGGGGTCTGTCCGTTCAGATGAGCAGCCGCAGTCTTTGCTATTCTCGCTGCTGCTTCAATAGCTGATTTCTCGGTTCCATACATACCTAAGATACAGTTTATATACCTTGCCATCAATAAACAGCATCGGTTTGTCGCTCGTGCCCTGCAGCTTCTTCGCTGCTTCTGAAGCTGTTTTCCAATCCGTTGTCTCAAGCACCTTGACGCGGTATGTATCCACACTCATCCGAACCTGCTGATTGGCAGGAATATTTACGAGTGTTTCCAGAGTGCCAGCAGCAAGCAGTGAAGCCGTTAAAGCTTCCATGGATTGCAGAGTAACTGCATTCGTTGTTGACTTATACTGACTTCCCAGATCCAAAAACATCGCGACTCGTATCGTATCCAATGAAGGAGCAGCCGCATGCACGGCTGGTGCGCTCCATACACTTCCTGCAATTGTCAGTGCCAAGAATCCTTTTGCGGACCAGCGGAATAATGATTTCGTCCAGTTCCTATCCATTTGCGTCTTTCCTCCTGTAGCTATTAGGATGTAGTATGAATTTCATGACTCTATAAACTAACGGCGGTCCTCCGGAAAAGGAATGCCTAAATGTTGATATGCTGTGGGAGTAACGACCCTGCCTCGCGGTGTCCGCTGCAAAAGCCAATCTGCAAGAGATACGGTTCATACACATCTTCAATCGTTTGACTCTCTTCTCCGATCGTTGCCGCAATCGTATCCAGACCCACTGGCCCGCCTCGGAAACTTCGAATCATAGCATTAAGCATTTTATGATCGATAAAATCCAAACCCATCGGGTCAATCTGGAGCATCTTCAACGCCTCTTGAGCAATGGCTGGCGTTATCATCCCATCGCCGCGAACCTGGGCGTAATCACGTACACGCTTCAAGAGGTTAGCGATACGAGGCGTCCCCCTCGATCTCAGGGCAATCTCGTCAGCGGCATCACCTAGTATCTCGATCCCCAAGAGATCCGCATTGCGTGACACGATGTAACTTAGCTCGTCCACCGTATAGAATTCCAACCGGCTAACCACTCCAAAACGGTCCCTAAGCGGCGCAGAGAGCAGCCCAGCCCTGGTTGTGGCGCCTATTAACGTGAACGGCGGCAAATCCAGACGCACCGAGCGTGCGCTTGGCCCTTGCCAATCATAATATCCAGCGCAAAATCCTCCATGGCCGGATACATCACTTCCTCTACCGTCCGGTGCAGGCGATGGATCTCATCAATAAACAAGACATCCCCTTCCTGCAGATTGGTAAGAAGTGCAGCCAAATCTCCCGGTCGTTCGATTGCCGGACCGGACGTCGTCCGTAGATTAACACCAAGCTCATTGGCAATAATATTAGCCAGGGTCGTTTTGCCAAGCCCCGGTGGACCGTACAATAACACGTGATCAAGCGCTTCGTTGCGCATTTTTGCAGCTTCGATATATACCTTGAGATTTTCCTTAACCTGATTCTGTCCTATATATTCAGCCAAATAACGCGGACGCAAACTAAGCTCGACAGCCTGTTCGTCCATCATCAGATTGGCGGAAATAATTCGATCGTCCATCTACAAAACTCCTTTCCTGCAGCGATTTCTCTATCTAACCTAAGAAATAGCTGCTGCAGCGCCCGTTTCATCAGCACATCGACGGATTCACCGCTGGCCCCAGAATCCTTAATCTTGAGCCAGACCTTGTCCAGTTCACTATCCGTGTAACCCAGAGCCTTCAATCCCTCGCGAGCCTCTGACCATGCCGAACCATCATTCTCCGCTTCCGGTTCCTGTATTGCAAAAAGTCCTGTCATCATCGTCGCATTGCCGAATCCTTCGAGTTTATCCTTAAGATCCAGAATCATGCGCTGCGCTGTTTTCTTACCGATTCCTGGCAGTTTGACGAGAAAGGATACGTTCTCCTGATAGATCGCTGAAACAACATGGTCCGGAGACCCCCACCCAAAATGCCAAGGGCCACGCGCGGTCCGATCCCCGAAACCTCAATGAGTTTACGGAATAATTTTTGCTCCTCCCTTGACGGGAAGCCAAACAATAGGATCGCATCATCACGCACATGATGGTGTGTATACACCGTCACTGTCCCTTCGGTTTTCGCAAAAGCATACGGATTCGGGCAGAACACGCGGTATCCGACTCCTGAACATCCAGTACAATATATTCACTTTCTAAGTGGACAACCTGTCCCCGTAAAAATCGATCATTTTCGCAATACCTCATTTAACTTGGAATTAAGTGTATATGAATGCGCATGACAAATCGCTACCGCCAATGCATCTGCCACATCGTCAGGTTTAGGGATGCTCTGCAGCTTTAGGAACATCCTGACCATCTCCTGAACTTGTTTCTTCTCTGCCTTGCCATAACCGACGATCGCCTGCTTCACCTGCATCGGTGTATACTCTGCAATCGGAAGTCCCCGCTGGATGGCAGCAAGAATGAGAACACCTCTGGCTTGGGATACCGACATGGCCGTCGTTACATTGCGGTTAAAGAACAATTTCTCAAATGCCACAGCCTCAGGCTCGTATTTATCAATAAGCTGCTGCATGCCTTCATATACATGAAGCAGCCTCTCCTCATCCGGTGTATGGGCTTCCGTCTGGATGCAGCCATACTGCACCGGAGTCACCTTGCTCCCAACCTTATCTACAAACCCGAAACCCACAATCGCAATCCCCGGGTCGATCCCTAAAATACGCAAAACCAATCTCTCCTCTGATGAAGCGAACATATGTATCGTTCTCTCATTATAACAAAAGATCGACTTCAGTTGAGGAAAAACTTTAAACCTTTGATTAGCCGTAATATAACTTTCATATTTGCTCTCTCCGGCTGTCCGGAAACGCAAAAAACTGCCCGAATGATTCGGGCAGTTTTTTATCTTAATTCGGCAAATACAAAAACAGAAACTACTTAAGGGCTTGGCTTCATGACATTCTCGGCCATATCCCGAGCGTAGTCGCTAAAGGTTGACAGTACACTGTTATACTCTTCAATGTCCTGAATACGAATACCGTCTTCTAATTGCTTAATGACATCCTTAGGCAAAGAAGACTCCATCGAACCGACATCGAGCTGAAAAAGGTTCGCATGACCTTCTCCTCTTCCGGCGGACCATCAAACAGCGTTAAATTGCCTTTGGAATCGACGCTAATATATGCTTGTCTCTTACAAGCTGGCGAAAGATCTGAAATGGTTTGCTCCAGCCAGACTTCGTCTTTATCATCCAACCGTCCCTGCCATAAAGGATTTTTATTCATCAATTCATAAATACCGTCTGCCGTGAGCCGTCCCAAATCTTGTTCTTCGGTGCCACACACATACGTTATGCGAACGTGAACATGTTTCTTACCCTTTGACGTATTCAACTTCTGCATGAATTCCCTTTGATCCTCTATGCGCTCTTCCTGCTTGTCGTCTTCAATCTTCAGGTAGTGCATCGTTTCCACAGCCAGTGGTGTTTCATCTGATGTAGCCGTGAGCAGCTTCTTCATCTGATCTTTTATATTCTGGCCGGACCATATCACGACACCTGCGATCAGAACGATCGCACAAGACCAAATGGCGCGTCTCCAGCGTCTCCAGCGTTTTCTGAACAGTTTCTTGAAAAAATGAAAAACACTCAAGGTAATCCCCTTCTATTCAATGTTTTTCATATTGTGACCGGGACACTGCCAAATTATTCAGCAGAGCATTTATAATTAGAATTATTTTCTACCTGCAACAAAGAAAGACTGCTTTCAGATGATCTGAAAGCAGTCTTTCTATTTGAGTTAATAAATGCTTATAAGAGTAAACAATGACGGAACTGACGGGATACTCTCTCTTCGTTCGAGACTGCGAAGTCTATGCTAACGAAGATGATGCTTTGACGAACCCAAGTATATGAGTTCTCATCCCTGAAGCTTGTAAGAATGGCGGAACTGACGGGATTCGAACCCGCGATCTCCTGCGTGACAGGCAGGCATGTTAGGCCTCTACACCACAGTTCCATGAGGCTTAATCACTTATTCTAGTGATAAAATTGGTTGCGGGGGCAGGATTTGAACCTACGACCTTCGGGTTATGAGCCCGACGAGCTACCGAACTGCTCCACCCCGCGTCATTAAAAGGTGTATATATGGTGGAGGCTGAGGGGTTCGAACCCCGACCCTCTGCTTGTAAGGCAGATGCTCTCCCAGCTGAGCTAAGCCTCCAACTGTATTTCATAATGATAGGATTCTCATCCCCAGAAGCAATATAGATAATGGTGTATTCGCTTGGCGACGTCCTACTCTCCCGGGACCCTGCGGTCCAAGTACCATCGGCGCTGGAAGGCTTAACGGTCGTGTTCGGTATGGGTACGCGTGGAACCCTTCCGCTATCGCCACCAAACGTATATTCAGGATCCGGCATCGCCAAATGCCGTGATCGTCCTCCTTGCAAGTATAACTTGTACACTTCCAATTCAGTTAATCGACTTCACTCCGCCTTCGAAGTGTGTTTATCCCCTGA
>JAAKBD010000271.1:435696-438196 GCA_012656105.1 Phytophthora syringae | reverse complement strand
AGAGAATCTCCTTGCTTTACCGTATGCTTATGGATGATTGGCTGGCTGCCGCCAGGTACCGGAACAGGCTCTGTTGGTACTTTGATCTTGGTACCGACCTCGAGCTTATTCGGATCCACGAGCTGTGGATTGGCATCGATGATTTTCGCTAATGGGACGTCATATTTTTGGACAGCTCATATAGGGTGTCGCCTTCCTTGACGATGTGTATCTTCACGCCGCTAAAACCTCCTACACTCTTCTAGGCGTCATGTAATTCGCCCGCTTTCGTTACTACATCCTATGCACGGAATAGGCGATTGACATCCCTCAAGACAAAAAAATCCTTCCATCGACATGAAAGGATTGTTGAAGACACATAACGAGCTGTCCTATAAAATTAAGATTCCCATACTTTATAACCGTCTTGATCTACAATTTTGCGGAATTCTTCGAGCAGCTTCAGAGTAACCGGGCCAGCCTGCCCTTTGCCGATAATCCGACCGTCAATTTCGCGAGCGGCAATAACCTCGGCAGCGGTTCCTGTAAAGAATACCTCGTCTGCAATGTATACGTCGTGCATGCTAAAAGGCTCTTCCTTCAATTTAATGCCCAGTTGATCGCATAAATCGATAATTGCCTGACGCGTAATGCCTTCAAGTGCTCCCAGATAGCAGGGCGGTGTTGTGACCACTCCATTTTTGACGATGAAAATATTATCCCCGGAACCTTCGGTCACATATCCTTGCGCATTCATCATGATCGCTTCATCCGCACCCGCAAAGTTCGATTGAATCTTCACAAGAATGTTGTTTAGATAGTTCAAGGACTTGATCTTGGGATTAAGCGCATCTGGAATGTTGCGGCGCTGAGCCACAGAAACGGCCTTCAAACCGTTCAGATAAGCTTCCTCCGAGTAAATGGCGAGCTGCTCTACAATAATTAACACGGTTGGTTTAGGACAGCGCCGCGGATCCAGGCCCAGATTGCCAGCACCACGAGATACCACGAGACGAATATAGCCATTACGCATATCGTTGCGTCGAATGGTTTCTGCCATAGCCTCCAGCAGTTCATCGTATGCCAGTGGAATAACTAAATCGATGGACTTGGCGGAATCGTACAGCGGTCCAAGTGTTCCTTGCACTTAAAGATGTTGCCGTTATATATCCGAATACCTTCGAATATACCGTCTCCGTACAGGAATCCATGATCAAAAACGGATACTTTAGCGTTCTCTTTTGTGACCAATTCTCCATCTAAATAGATCCATTGCTCTGACATTTACTTAACCTCCATCTTCTCACGCTCGTACGCATAGCCCGGATAAGACCCCAGCACGCGAACCAAACATCCAAGCGCTTCAATCTCTCCCATTGCTGCGACCAACAGAACGGAATCGGTAGAAGCCATGACATCGATATAAAAATAGTAATTACCAAGCTTTTTCTTCGTAGGGCGGGACTCGATGCGGGACAAATTCAAACGCCGCCATGCAAAAGCAGAAAGCACCTGATGCAGCGCACCCGGAACGTCTTCCGGCAGCGTAACCAGGATACTGGTTTTGATATGCTCCGGCGAACGGTTAATTGAAATCGGATCACGACCGATCAATACGAATCGGGTGTAATTGTTATCATGATCGGTAATACGCTCGGCAAGCACGTTTAATCCGTGTGTTGCCGCACCCAGTGATGTTCCGATCGCGGCCCACCCCTGGCCTGGATTATCCTTTACGATTTTAACCCCTTCCGAGGTGCTGCCTACCTGCTCCAGCTCCGCTTGAGGTGCTGCTTTTGCAAGAAACTGACGGCACTGCGCAGTCGCAACTTGATGGGACCAGATCTTTTGATTTGACTGTAATCCATCGTTCCGTCACTCGTAAGGAATTCCGAAGCATTTCCGATTAAATTTTGGATGGAAGGATATACCCACTCCACCTGCATCGGCAGGTCCACCTCATTCACCAGCCAATCCATGTGAAGGCTTACCGATCCTTCAATGGTGTTCTCAATCGGGATAACGCTATAATCGCTCTTGCCTTCTACTGTAGACATAAATACATCAGAGATCAGTTTATAGTGCACAAACTCCATACTCACCATTAAGGAGATAGCGTATCGCTTCATGAGATACCGATCCTGAGGGCAACAAGGCTATTTTTTCATGAAGTAACTTCCCCTCTAATCATATCCAAAAAGGATTTGTTGTTTATATCATCCATCAGCAGAACACCTTCGGCAACTGGATTCAGCTGGTAACAAGCAGCCGAAATCCCTTCCGACTTCATCGTCTCCATCAGATACGTGCTCAGTTGTCCTTCTACTCGCGGATCTTTGCGGTCCACGAAAGCAATCATAGTCGGACCCGCCCCGCTAAGCGCGATACCGAGTGCTCCCTGGTCAGGTGCTTCCGTCAAAATCCTGGACATCCCCGGTACGAGCGGTGCCCGGTAGGGCTGGTGGATACGGTCTTGCATTGCAGCACGAATCAAATCCAGTCTGCCTGCGCAAAGAGCTGC